>CAJHQP010001945.1:0-98037 GCA_905132765.1 Moricandia arvensis | reverse complement strand
GACATAATTATCCCAAATGATTATAAAAATTCTTGATAATTATATAATAATGAAAAATTATACAAATTTATTTTGAAGAAATAATGGAAATATTATATTTAATGTATTCAATAGTAATATTTATAAAATGTTATATTTACTAAATAATTTATTCTAAAAGTTAACATCCAATTTACTGAAAAATGTTAATTTATACTTTTTGCCAAAAAAATCATAAATTGGGCTTAGTGTTAGTCAACGATAACTGTTAACTAATAACATGTCTAAAATAATATGGTCAACAAAAATATATGATTAAAATGGCTTGTCAACAAGAGTCAACTGTTTTTTTTTGGTTTACGAAAAAATGGTAATTTATTTCAATTAAATTTGAAAGTTATTCTCTCGTTTTCTGTTGTATGGCAACAATTAAAATCTCGGGACATTTTGGATATCAACAAATGGTTCACCTACTTCATTGTAAATGAGTTTCGTAAACCCAAATCTATCAAAAATGACAATACTAATAATGTTCATTAAACAAATGATTCATGTGTAACCATTTTATCTTTTCCAACAAAAAATCAAGAATCGAGAAATTTAAATTTGACAGTTTAAATTTACAAGTATAATATCCTAACTAACATAGAGTACTAGTGATGACTGGTTGGGTTTGAACTCGGTGTTTAACCTCTATCTATTTTTAAATCACTCATTTTTGTCAATTATAACATGATGTAACTTTTTTAAAGTTAACTAGATTCTGACCCGCCCTTTGAAAAGGGCGAGTATATTTTTTGTTTTAATTTTCCAAAAGAATAATTTTAATATTTGTATTTTTAATTAATTTTATTATTTTCAAGACATTACAAAATATGTATATTGATTAGAATTTGTTTTTTTCTGAATTTAATAGATATATTGATAATTATATGAATAATAGAATAATATAGATATTCATACGTGTTTGTTTGGTTCAATTAAAATATGATTAATTATTAATATATAATTGCCGGTTAATATAAGAGAAGTAGATCCCTATATTTGTGGAAGTTACCAATATATTTAATTAAAAATAGTTATAAAGTTGTTTTGTTTTTATATACACATTGTTTTATTTTTATTAATATAAAATAGTAAATTTAGGAATAAATAGTTGAACACAACATTTATCAATTGATCATGATTTTATTTTAATAGAATAGAAGCTTAACTACATCATTACATCTTTATTTTTTGTTCATGTTATATTTCTTTTAAACTACCTATTAAAGTTTGTTAAAATTATAGTATTTTCTATAACAAAATAACAACTAGTACAATAATAAAAGTTAATGACTAAATTCTACAGCAAAAATTTTACATCTACTGTCCAACCAATCATTCCTATTGTATAGTTATCACCTACTAATCTCTATTAAATAACTAAAAATAATGTACTTTTTCTTTCCTAACTAAATCTCATATGAAATTGTATAGTTAAATAACTAATTAAATAACTTACTTTTCCTTTCTAACGTAGGAATTGAAATCCAAAAAATAGCAAAATTTTAAATAAGCAAAAAAGATAATTCTCATAAATTTTACTAACATATTTTCCCTTTTATTAAGATAATACCTAAAATAAAGAAATTGTTTAAATATATGAATACATATATAAACTAAAAAAGGAAATACATGTTCTATTAAGTGACTCAGACTATAATAATTATGTAAAAATGAACAGACTGGGTTCCAAATATATAAAATTAGTGTTTATTTGAAGATATTTCCTTTTTGTAGAGATTTTCTTTCTGATAACAATTTGATTAGAATAGAAAATTACTTTTTATGATAATGTGGTTACAAAAAAATTAGTTATAATAAAAAATATCAATAATAACAACTATAATAATCAACTCAATTCATTAAAGTTATTAATGTAATAAACCACAATGAGAGCTAACGTGAATACGGCATGCAATAAACTAACTTTTCAAATATATTATAGCGATGTTGTCGAAAATAAGAGATTAAGAGTATGTAAATATTTAATTTTGTTAAATTATTTAGTGCCTCATAATCATAATTTAGTTTTTATCTTATTAAATTATTTACTATCTCATGACTTGAATGACTATTTCATGATGTTCTTGCTGCAGTAAAAATCGAGTCAAATATCATTTTCACTTTCCTTCTAATATTATTTTTTTCTTAAAAAAAGTTTAGTCCCATCTTTAATTATTTGTTGTTTGTAGAATAACAAAGTCTGAAATATTTTAAAGACAAAACGCTTAGAGAGCTTTGCGTCTGCTTTATCACCTCTGGTTCTTCCTAAGTAGCGTTAGAATTTGATTTGCGAAATATATTAATTAAACCGGAAGACAAAGAAATATAAATGGTAGATTAATTAATAACTACAATAATATGCCATTATAAATAAGTTGAAAAGGGTTATTTTATTTTTTTATTCTCTTCTAATAATATAGATAATTATTACAACTCTTTTTATATATATAGTTATCACAACTTGCCACAAAAACGTTTGTGACATTTTATCTTATCGCCAGAAATTAAGATGACTGGTCCAAAACTTATGTTTGTGTTTGACTTTGAATTTAAGTCAAATTTACAAGAATCCCTAATTTTAATGGTAATTATGATTAATGTAGTGAATGATGGTTTTTAGTAAATTTGCTTGTTTTTATGTCATTTCAAAGTTTATAGAAACACAAAGAATTATAGTAATAACTTTTCTTATTAGCTTTAGAAACTACTCAAAACTAAAGCTCTCAATATGTTTCTCTTAGATCTTATGGAACACTTTTCCATAGATCTATATTTATAGTGAAGGACAATTCCCTTTAACACGTGGGACACGAAAAACACAAACTTATCTAAATAGAAAACTTTCTTTTCCTATTTTCTAGATTTTCTTTTGTGTTTATCTTAACATATCAAACACTTATCAATATGGATAAAATTTAATGGATCAATCCAATTCAATCTAAACCATGGATCTTAGTGGATAGAAAATTTGGGTACAAATGGATTAATGGATAAAGTGAGTTGATATACTTATTGGTTTATGTTAAAATGGTTTGGATTGTAATGAATAATGAGTTATCCATAACCAAACCAATAAAATTTAACCAACATAAATCCAAATCAAATATATAAACAAAATACACCAAACTACAATTTAAAAATAATTGTACTAAACCTAATTTTTATTTATTTTCTCATTTATGTAAATCAATTTCAATAAATTAGATATAACCTAATTTCTCCTATATTTTTTTTCAACATATAATTCTTAAATATATAAATATTAGATGTTGTTTTCAGTTAAGGTTTAATCATATTTTTGCAATAACCATAAAATCAAATTTTCTCATCAAAATTGTAAAACTGAATTTTCTGCCAAAATAAAAAATTGAGTCTTTCCGCTAAAATCGAGTTGTTCTCCAAAACAACAAAATCGAGTTTTTCCGCCAAATTCGCAAAATCGAGTTTTCCCGCCAAATCCACAAAATCGAGTTTTCTCACCAAACTACAAAACTGAATTTCCCGCCAAAAGCGTTAAATCGAGTTTTACCGCCAAAACCGCAAAATCATATTTTCCCACCAAAAAATTATATATATATATATATATACACTTTTATTTTAATTTTTTAGTAAGCCAAGTTTGTTTGCCTTCTCTAGAAAGTTAAATTTAATTATAATCTATTATAGCCACAATTGTAAAGATTATATGAATTAAGTTTCTCTCTCTACTTCATTGTTATTCAATCCTTGCATCATTTTTGTTAAGTATATCTTATATTCTTACATTTAATCAGAGTAATAAGTTCTTATTCTGTTTATCATTTCTTTTGTATCCAATCTATTTCATTCTCTATTTTCTAGATATGACCATGGAAAACTTAATTAAAGTGGTTGTTCCAATCACTCTTAAAGGGGTAAACTACTTGTTGTTGTCTAGGATGGCTAAGACAACTTTGGGTGGTTGTGGTTTAAGGAGTGTAACTCAAGATGAAGCTTCAAACAAATGATCCTACAATATTGCAAGTACATTATAAGTGTAGATAAAGGCAAGTAGTTTCAAGAGGATCAGAAAGTGTTGTCTATCATCCAAAACTCCCAAGAATCACCGATCTTGGAGGCTTACTTCTATTGTGATTACCTCCAACCTGAGTCGGATCTTTGAAATAAAGAAGTCCATCAAGGATCTCAACCAAGAAGACATGGAGTTCACCCAACACTTTGGTAAGTCTAGATCCTTATGGGGTGAGCTTGAGATGTTAAGGCTAAGCTTCGTTGATCCGGCTGTCCTTAATGAAAGTAGTAAACAAGAAAAGGTCTTAAGCCTCATGATGACTCTCAATCCTACTTACAACAAATTGATTATACACATCATAAGGCCAGAAAATCTCCCAACACTTGAAGAATAATGTGCATAGATTCAAAAAGAGAAATGATCGCTTGGACTCTTTGGTAGAAAGGGACATCTTGTGACTGCCGACAAAGGAGTATTTAAGCATGAAGATATAAGGGTTTGGGCGTGTGATCTCTGCAAAAACAATGGTCACACCAAAGAAAAGTGCTGGATTCTTTACCCTCAAACTAAGCAAGTTCAAGGAACCAAGAGCTAACCTCTCTAACAAAGCAGCTGGTTCTTCTACACGATTCAATGAAGGATGGCTTGTATATGTTTAACGACACCAATCCAACCTCTTATCTAGCTTGTTCTTTGAGTTTTGTTCTTGCTATTGCTAATAATGCGATTTGGCATGCTAGATTATGACACCATTATGATACCATTGTATAGTTATCACTTGTAATGTTTATTAAATAACTTAAAATAATGTATGTTGCCTTTTTACTTCCTAACTAAAATCACATATGAAATTGTATAGTTAAATAACTAATTAAATAACTTAATTTTCCTTTTTAACCTAGGAATCAAAATCCAGAAAATAGCAAAAAAATGTGAATAAGGAAAATGATAAGTCTTATAAATTTTACTAACATATTTTCCTTTTATTAAGATACTACCTAAAATAAGGAATTTTTTTAAAATGTACGAAGAAATATGTAAATTAAAAAAAAGGAAATACATGTTTTATTAAGGTGACTCAGATTATAATAATTATGTTAATATTGACTAATGTGAGTTTCAAAAATATATAAAATTAGTGTGTATTTTAATGTTAAAGATATTACCTTTTATAGAGATTTTCTTTTTGATTTTAAAAGAAAATTACTTTTATGATAATGTGGTTATAAAAAAATATTTATAATAAAAAATATTAATAATGACAACTATAATAATCAATTCAATTCATTAAGAACATTAATGTAATAAACCACATGAAAGTTAATGTGAACACGAGATGTAAGAAACTAACTTATCAAAATGTTGTCGTAAATAAGAGATTAAGGGTAGGTAATTATTTAATTATTTACTGCCTCCTTATCATAATTGAGTTTTCAACTTATTAAATTACTAGTATTATGGCCCCTGCTATGCAGTGGCAAAATAATTATCAAATTTAAAACAAAAAAACACACTATGTTAACTGTAAATCTATATGTTACACACAAAAAGATTATAGATCTATATAAAAGACTACATACAGTAAAAAAACTTGTGACCAAAATATGTCAAACATGAGACAATAATATATATTTCTAGTTAAAATTGTTCTCGCACCTGAAACAAAAGATAGTACATAAATATTAAAAGTCATATTGAAATGCTTATAGAAAATAGAAATAAATATTAAAATCATATTTAAATTCTGGTAGAGAATAGAAAACATGTATATGAATGCCATCTACATCAAAACGATTCAAAAGAAATATTATTTCGATAAAATCACGCTCTTGTATTCTTAACGACAACACTGATACATTAAATAACAAATATTTTTTAATAACCACAAAAATCAAATGCAAAAATGTTGAATATGAATAGAAAGTGTATATGAAAAAAATATTTATTCCTTTTAACATGTTTTTGCCATGATTTTTACTCGTTAGTGTCGATGTGTTAGTTATTGAAAAAAAACTGCATGTCGACAACAAAGAAAATTAAAAAGTCTCCAATTTAATGTATAAAAATATAAAAAAAAATCTTAAAACATTTAAGAAATGAAAAATGGCTACCTTGAATGGCATCTCCTTAATGTTGACAAATAACTTGCAAAAGGAAAAACTCTTTTTTGTCAAAGGATTTTCATAAAAATTGAATTCTGATGTGATGAACCTCAATTCACAACACTGAAATCGTATGAGGTCCATTAATCACGATTTGGATGAGTATAGAGATGCATACCTTTAATAGTCGAAAACTGTTTCTAGATGAACTTGAACGAATTTGAGAACAACATTGGACGAAGCTTTAAATGAGAGGTGTGTTAGACATTTGATCACCTTGAGGCTCTTGACTGTTAGATCTTGAAGAGTTGGATTCTTTTTGTTCTTCGTCTTTATCCCCTCTTTGCGTGTTGCAGGCTTGAATTTTTTACTTTTAAACAAACACATATGTTTGGAGTGGGTTTTATTTAAAAAGAAAATTTACAGTTTTCTTAATCTTTAAAAGTTAAGGTTTCTGTTTATTTAGATGCAATAAACGGAGTGGAGATCATGGGAGTAGAGATAGTCAGAGAATACTCAGAATAGTTACGATGAATAACTAAAAATAATGTATAGTGAAAATAAAAATTGGTAAAACAAAGTTTTACAAAACAATACAAAAACTAAAAAAAAAAAACAAATGACACATGTCATTCACAGAATTGTCAATTGATTTCTGTTTTATATAATAAAAGATTTACTATCTCATGAATTCAATGACTATTTCATGATGTTCTTGCTGCATTTAAAACCGAGTCAAATATCAAAGTCCTACAAAATATTTATTCACTTTCCTTCTAATATTATATTTCTTCCAAAGTATTGTTAGCGTTTGCTTTATCACGTTTGCTTTATCACGTTTGCTTTATCACGTTTGCTTCATCACGTTTTCTTCCAAAATGTTTTTGCTTCATCACGTTTGCTTCATCACGTTTGCTTCATCACGATTCTATTATATTTTGATTTCAGTTATCACTACTTGTCACAAAAACATTTTGCGTCATTTTATCTTATCGCCGCAAATCAAGATGACTGGTCCAAAGCTTATCTTGTGAGTTATCTCTCTTCTCTCTCTCTCTCTCTTAAGCTATCTCAGATTGAAATGAAGGTTCCTGCCTGTGGCGTTATTATAGATAATTATCTTCCTGTCTCATTTATAATCTCACATTGATATTTCCAGGACTCGAGTACGTAGATTTAGTTCTTTTTGTTAAATTCGGCAGAATCAATAACTCGTACGAAACCGTTAGGGCTTTCACGGTTGTGTAAAAAAACAAATAGGGCAAAAATAATAAACCTTTAAGATGTAAACATGATCTTCTGTTCGAAACCTATGTATTGTATTTCAGTGTATGATTTTTTGTTCTGATGCATGTCATAACTGCCATTGACTCTCTTTTTTTTGTCACTGTACTGCCATTGACTCTCTTAAACGATTAATTTGAATTTTGAGACATCTTTTTATCTAACGATATTTCATGTGTTATGGTTCCATAAGTAAACCATATATATGTGTTCGTTGGTTTAACATTTTTGATCTAAAATACGTATATATATATGTAGATCGAAGGAAGATGTCAACAAGAACAACAACAACAATGACTCTGAGAGAAAAACAGTTGTCACATTTTCCGACCTTCCATCATGCCTTTTGGAAATGATAATGTCTTATCTTCCGATTAAAGACAACATACGTGCATCTTCTGTCTGCAAGGCATGGCTTGCAGCCGCTAAGTATGTCCGGGTAGTTGAAAAGCATCCGTGGGTTATCTCCATTCATTACGGTAGCAACTTGATTGATCTCTTTGATCCATTAGAGTGGAAAAGGTACACACTGAATGTGCCCGAGATAGCTGCAGGATGCTTTGTTTGTTACTCGAAAGATGGGTGGTTGCTTATGCAGAGATCAAGCTTAATGGACCTGTTCTTCCTCAACCCGTACACTCGGGAGCTCATAAGCTTGCCAAAATGTAACTCGTTATTTCAGAAGGTTGCTTTCTCTTCTGCCCCTACATCGGGTACTTGTGTGTTGGTCGCTTTAAACTTTATGTGGATATATCGCTTGGACATCAGCATTTGCTATCCTGGAGCAGCTGAGTGGATTACTATGGAGTTTCCTTTCTCCCTTGATTTTGACCCCTTTACCCATAGAAGCAACCTGGTCTATGCCAATGATCACTTTTTTTATTTCGCTGGAGGATTTTTATTTGAGTTTGACCCAGCTTCCCGAACATTGAATCATCAAGCATGTGGACGCCCTGATCATAATGATAATGATGAATGGTTGGATCTACCAAAGTATTTTTACTTGATGGAGGAGAAAGGAGAGCTCTTACTCATGTATGAATGTGTCACCGTAACACTAAAGGTGTATAAATTAGTTTCTTCGAAATGGGAGGAGATAAGTAGTGCTACTCTTGACGGCTTAACAATCTTTGCAAGTCGCACCTCCTCTGAGACAAGAATGGATGTTTTAGGGATGAGGAACAGCGTGTATGTAGCCAAGTATAGTTTTTATCGCATGGAGTGTGAATTCTACTCGTTTCGACAGCTTCTAAAACCATCAAGAGTATTACAAATGCTGGACGAAAATGGCTTTGTTGAGAATCTTTGGATCGAGCCACCACCGTGCATGGACGTTTTAGATTCTAAGCTAAGGAAAGGGAAGGCAAAGGTAACTATTGCGCTTTGAGGTCTTTGTTTTAATTATATATTGATCATTGCATGTGCAAAACTTTAAAGACTAGCGTTACAAAGTTTGACATTCGGAGATGCAAAATTTTAGCATTATGATTCAAATTTCTAATTTTCTGGTTATTTTGACATATGATGATTTTCAGACAATTCACTTTGTTGATATTTCATACATTCCAATTTGTTTTTCTGGTTATTTTGGCATGATGATTCAAAGTTTATTCATCCATTCAGATGCATCCTTTCTAGCTAACTTCAGTTGATGATAGACAAGTTGATTTCTACTCTTACATAGCAACCATATTATTTAGAGCATGTCAATCCATAAAGTGTCACATAATGGTATATGAACAAACAAATACAACATTCCAATTCTATTTAATTTTTGTTTAAATTTTCATACTGAGAAGAAAAATAGATTGACATGAAAGTGACACATAGGGAAAATGGTATCTCATGTATATATCATATCATGAGTTCTCAGATACTTTTCTTTTCCTCTTTCATGTATTTTTCTTTTTGATAATTTCATTTTGGATGAGAACTTCTATGAGAATCTCCATTTGGAGATGTTCTTACGGGTTGTTGCTTGAAATTTAATGGTAAGGAAGATGTATTGCATGAAAAACAAATTTATAATTATGACTCCAGATATGTAATTACATTAAAAAAAGAAAAAAAAGTTTGAGATCCCTGACGCTCACGATACAGCTTGAGAGTACTCAAATTCAAAGGATAGATGTTGAGTACTTTTGCAACATCTCCATCATATTGAGTGTTCCTCTGATAGATCTTAGGAGCTGTTTTAAATTTCTAAATAGAAGCTTTCAATACATCACCTGTTGGTGGAGGTGCTCGATTGGATACAGATAGATGAATAGCCAACCAGTATCCTTATTTGACAGTGTATATACATACTCAGTGCAATTCCCCGGGAACCAAATCCGTCATCTTGTTTATATCTCATCCATTGCCGTTTAATTAATTCCCTCTAACCACTGATTATTTGTAGAGTACCGTGTTAAATTTTAGCTCTTGGTTGACGTGGAGGACCTATAAAAATCTAAGTAATTTTTTTCAGGAGATCTCTTTCTTGTGGAAGATCATAAACATATAGGACATTTGTATGACTAAAGTATCTCCTACATAGAACTCGAACCATTAAGACAATCAGGTTTTTGTCAACTAGTCTTTTTTCCCAAGCATTAAAATTTTCTGGATCACGAAAGCCTAATATTCTCTTTTTGGGAAAATCACTAAAAATGATTCTATTTCAAATGCAAAAGTGTATCCCAAATTCAATCAAATGCAAAAGTAACCCCAAAATGCTATTAAAAATACAACAAACTCTTTATGAATAAACAAAAAAGATGTATTCAATTTTACCATTATAACCTTTCGCGGGAGTAGAAGTCTTCTCTTAAGAAAACTTCACTGTAAATCTTTTATGGAAGATTTCTCTAGAAGTCTTCTCAAACAATAAATCTTAAAAATAATTTAAAAAAATTATAAGAAGTATTGATATGGGGGAAAAATATAAATCATGTAACCACAAACATTTTTAAATGATGTGAATTTATATCACCAAAAATTGAATTGTTTTCAACCTATATGATTTAATGTAGAATGAGTCATGATAGTCATGGGTTTAGTTTTTTATCGCATGGAGTGTGAATTCTACTCGTTTCGTCAGCTTCTAAAACCATCAAGAGTATCACAAATGCTGGACGAAAATGGCTTTGTTGAGAATCTTTGGATCGAGCCACCACCGTGCATGGACGTTTTAGATTCTAACTAAGGAAAGGGAAGGCAAAGGTAACTATTGCACCTTGAGTTTTTGTTTTAATTATCATTGATGGAATAAAAGTATATATGACGTTTGTGTATGCATGATGATCCTGTTTTAGAACTAAAGGAACAAGTATGGGAACGTCTTACGCGTTTCTCAACAACAATAATAGGACCTTGGTTTATGATAGGTGATTTTAATGAAATAACAAGCCACGATGAAAAAGTGGGTGGAAGACTTAGATCAGATAGCTCGTTCTTACCTTTCAAGCAAATGCTTAACGATTGTGGAATCTGGAATTTCCATGTTCAGGAAATATGCTATCATGGGTTGGAAAAAGAGCATGAAGAACTACAGTCCGATGTCGTTTGGACAGGGCTGTAGGAAACGAGGATTGGCATGAAAAATTCCCACATTCAGTGGTAAAATATATGCGGCTGTGGGGATCAGATCATCGTCCGGTTCTTGCAAATATTCTTTCAAAGCCAGTGCAAAAATCGAAATCCTTCAAATTCGACAAAAGGTGGATTGACAAAGAGGAAGTACGACAAGTTATCTTGGAAGGGTGGAAATCACCAGATCTTCCCCCTAATGCAAATATCATGGAGGACATTTCAAGTTGTCGTAAGGCTTTAGGTTTATGGAGGAGGCAAAATGATTTAAATTTTGGGAAACTTGTGGAGGATCTAAAGGAAAAAGTGGAGGGGCTGTATTTGAATGATGATGCCACAACCGAGGAGATAACGCAGGTTTTGAAGGAATTATCTGACGCTCTTAAGGCAGTGGAAGTGTTATGGAAACAAATGAGTAGAACCTTCTGGCTGAAAGAAGGTGATCGGAATACACAGTTCTTCCATTCGGTAACAAAGCAACACAGAGCAAGGAACAAAATTACCCAACTTCTTGACTCTAGTGGAATTGCAGTGGAAGATGTGGATGGTATAGTAGCCATTGCTACTAGCTACTTTCGAGAGTTATTTAAGACGTCTAATCCAGAAAATATTGACGAGGCACTTTTGAAGGTTTCCACGAAGATACTGGGGATGTTAGTGAAGATCTTACAGCTCCGATTATGGAATGGGAGGTAAAGTTAGCTCTATTCGCGATGCATCCTGAAAAAGCCCCAAGGCCAGATGGAATGATAACACTTTCTACTAGAATTTTTGGAACATCATCAAGGAGGACCTAACCCTTATGGTTAACCAATTCCTTTTTGAAGGAA
This sequence comes from Moricandia arvensis, assembly GCA_905132765.1. Classification (NCBI taxonomy): domain Eukaryota; kingdom Viridiplantae; phylum Streptophyta; class Magnoliopsida; order Brassicales; family Brassicaceae; genus Moricandia; species Moricandia arvensis. The sequence goes on along the minus strand of CAJHQP010001945.1, from coordinate 86,233 downwards.
CAATGGCAAATGAGCTTAACGACACAAATATTTTCCTTATCCCTAAGGTGGATAAGCCAAATGAGATGGCCAAGTTTAGGCCTATTAGCCTATGCAATGTTAGCTATAAGATAATCTCTAAGGTCTTATGCCAAAGATTAAAAAGTTTTTTACCAGGTCTAATCTCTGAAACCCAATCGGTATTTGTTGCTGGAAGACAAATCTCAGATAATGTCATGATTGCACAAGAGATGTTTCAAGCGCTGCGAGCCAAACATAATTGACGAAATAAGAGGATGGCCATCAAGACAGACATGAGCAAGACGTATGATCGTTTGGAATAGCCGTTCATCCAGGCTGTTATGCAAAAGATGAGATTTTCAGAAACCTGGATTGGTGGATCATGCGATGCATAACTTCGGTTTGGTATTAAGTACTCTTAAATGGGATACTAAGGGGAAATATTGTCCATGGAAGAGGCCTACGACAAGGAGATCCTTTGTCTTCTTTCATCTTCATCATATGCACGGAAGCGCTCGTTAGCCTTCTTAATCATGCTGAGAATCAAGGGAAGATAACGGGGATGCGCGTAACACGTGCATGTCCCTCGATATCTCACTTTCTCTTTGCTGATGATAGCTTTTTCTTTTGTAAGGCGGAGCCTCGTGAATGTGAGGAAGTAATGAATGAGATCGGGAAATACGGGAAAGCGTCTGGTCAGTGTATCAACTTTGAGAAATCGTCCTTGCTCTTTGGCAAGAAGATAAATGCTCATACTAGACAACAGATTAAAGACAAGCTTGGAATCCAAAACGAGGGTGGGATGGGATCTTACTTGGGAATACCTGAAGATATTAGTGGATCCAAATGCAAACTTTTTGTTTTTCTCAAAGATAAATTGATGCATAGAGTGAATGGCTGGACAGGTAGATGGTTATCAAAAGGCGGAAAAATGTCTTACTTAAATCCATTATGTTAGCACTTCCGACATATGTGATGTCTACATTCTTACTACCTCTAGAGATATGTGAAAAGATTGTTAGTGCCATTGCACAGTTCAAGTGAAGTTCAAATCCACTTAAAAGAGGTATTCACTGGGCGAAATGGAAAAAACTCTGCAAACCACGAATAAAAGGAGGTCTGGGATTTTGTATGATACACGAATTTAACTTGGCCCTATTAACAAAGAAATTATGGCGACTAGTCTAATTTTTGGACTCACTGGTGGCTAGGGTGCTAAAAGGGAGATATTATCAGATGAGCTCGTCTTTGCGCTCAATGCTGGTTAACAGTCCATCTTATGTCTAGAATAGTATCTCGGCGGCGCGAAGCTTATTACTAATGGGCATTAGACAGAAGAATCATTCTAGAAATGAAACTAAGGTGTGGGAGGATCCTTGGATCCCAACAATACCAGCTAGGCCGGCCTCATCGTCTGCTCTAGTCTTGCACCCGAATATGAGAGTTAGTAATCTGATAGATCATGAAACAAAGGAGTGGGATATTGATCTGTTGACAAACTATGTTGACTCGGAGGACATTCCCCTAATCAGAAGTATAGCCATAAGCACGATGAATCACATAGACTCTTTCTGTTAGAGTTATACTAAGAATGGATAATATACGGTCAAATCAGGTTACTGGATGGCCCAAAAACTATTTTCGGAAAAAGAGGAGAGTGGGACTTATGGATCTAATATCACTGAACTTCAGGCCTTTGCCTGGAAAGTCAATGCACCACCAAAGATGCGACATCTTATATGGCAATTGATAACATGACATGTGGCGGTCACAAAGAACTTAAATACAGAAATCTGAGATGTGACGATTACTGTCTGTGATGTGGGGAGCCAGAAGAATCAGTTACCCATACCATTTTTGAGTACCTTCCTGCCTTGCAAGTTTTGGGCTTTATCTTTGATGCCCTAAGGCCAAAACATATTTCCATTACATAGTATCTTTGCCAACATGGACTACCTCTTCTGTCAAAAGAATGAGCTTGCTGCACATGAATCACATAGAGATCCTTTTCCATGGATAATCTGGTATATCTGGAAGGCCCAGAATGATAAACTTTTCAGGGGAATTAATAGAGATCCGATGGAGCTAGTACGATATACAGAAAGTGAATGTCTTGCGTGGTTTAATGCTAATGAGGCGATCAATCAGAATCCACATGTGCAAAGGAGCGAGCCACCACAGACCTTATGTCTTAAAAATATCTGTATGATGGATGGTTCTTGGACCGACATATACCAGTACAACGGCTGCGGTTGGGTGTGGAAGGGCAGTAATGGGAACATTGAACTCTTGGGGACGCGAAATCTAAGGAAGCGAGAGATGGTACTTCATTCAGAATTAGAGGCTATTAGATGAGCAATGGAATGTATGCTCCAACATTCGTCCTGCCAACGTTTTGGCACTGACTGCAAGGACATTATCGCGATGGTTTCGGAACCACATGAGTGGCTGAGCTTTGCAACAAAAGTAGAGGCAATACATACATTACTGATTTGTTTCCCAGGATTTGAGATCTGCCATATCCCAAGAAATCTTAACGAAATTGTGGATGCACTAGCTAGGAATGCACGTTCTTTTCATAGAAGTATTTGTTTCGTTGGTTGTTCTATTTCGGTATGGCTTCCCAAACCACATCAAGCTTCAGTACTAAAATGGTCGTTTGATGAAAATATATATATATATATATATATGTATATATATATATGTATTGATCTTTGCATGTGCAAAACTTTAAAGACTAGCGTTACAAAATTTGACATTCAGAGATGCAAAATTTTAGCATTATGATTCAAATTTCTATTTTTCTGGTAATTTTACCATATGATGATTTTCAGAAAATTCACTTTGTTAATATTTCATACACTCCAATTTGTTTTTCTGATTATTTTGGCATGAAAAAATGGCAAGGCAAGAGGAACAAATTTTAATAGTACCTCTTCCTATGCTTGTGAGAGGAAATTCTTACTCCATCCTCTCTGTCTATAACTTTCTCAATAATGTATTGAAACATTTCTAGTTGACACTCCTAGATACTTTCTACTTCTTCCCTCATTGACGATCCTCAGCATATGTCTCATCTTCGTTTTTGTACTAGATTTAACTTTACTACCAAAATTGGTTGAAGATTTCCGGAGGTTAAATGCTTGTCCTTAGCCTCTTCACATTTTGCTATTATTATTCTTGAGAGTCTTTCAAATATAACTCAAGTTTTGTGGTCAAATGTAAAAGAAACTTCTTTTAAAAATTTTTAATTGCTATATTCACCCTAAAAATTCTAATTATTAAAGAAAATGCCATTATTTTTTTAATTCAAAATTGCATATTTTACTGATACATCTTCCTTTTCATCACTTATTTACCAAATTTCATTGTTATCAATATACCAATCACCATGAACAATCAATTTCAATCTCTAAATGCACTAAAAATTGACATCTACATCTACATCTTCATATCCTCATTTCTTACACACATAAATCATTTATCTTTCACTTTCTCTCTCAATTCATTCCACAATCCCAATTTTTTATTTTAAAATTTATAAGTTTATTGGAGTTATTCAAATTCATGATTCTTGGTCAAGGAGTGAGTAACTTTCACTAAGAAGTTATATGTGATTTAATGAAGTTAAACATGAATCTCACCGGATCTAAGAATGATATTTGATTTTTTTTTTCAAATTTGTTTCGCGAAGAAGACATCTGTAAAACTTCTCTAATTTTTTTCTAGAGAAGTCTTATCGTCAAATGCATGTGTTAATTATTAAATTTACTATTTTATGTGTTTTTCATATAAACTTCTCTAGATATTTTTTTGATTTTCTTTGTAACAAAAAATATAGTAGACTTCTCGAGAAATTTTCTTGATAAGCAGGAGTCAGATCGGTTTCATAGAGAAGACAACAGTGAAACAGTGGGGACCACCATGGGCAAAAGCGAAGAACTTAGCTGTTGCATCTTGGAATGTCTGTCACTTCACAAGTTTAGTTTTGCATCACAGTCGCATATAGTGTCATGTATTGATGAGAAGTCCAAAATTACATAACATCACTTTTGTGGCATTGTCAATAGAGCTTACAAAAGTATTGAATGCTCCTTTGAGGAACCAAAGTTCAACAAAGGAGCTTATGAAATTGCAAGAAAATATATTTTGAATAATCGCTTGAGCTCGTATGTGGCACAAGGATGTGGTTGAAAGAATGTTTTGAGATGGAAAGATCAGCTACCATGGTATGACTATCTTGGACAGACTTACAAGTTACAAGGTAACTGACGAGACGTTTTTGGAGCTGACATGTATTCTGTTTTGGAGAAAGTTTTATGCTGTTTATTTTGACTTTGGACCTTACTTTTATAGTCTAAAATGGAATTTAATTTAGTGAAAAGTATGTTTATCCATAATCAATAGTAGGTTAAGGTTTTAATACATTTTAAAACCTCTCGTCAGATACCTTGAACCTTGAAATTACCATATGCTTCCTATTGTGCCTTGGTTTAAAGCTGTATGGTCTAAAGACAGAATCCCTAATCATGATTTTATGCTGGATGAGTATCATGCGATAAAAGCTTGGATCAAGGTTTCATCTATTTCTAGATGTAGTTATTCTTCTGAGGTTTGGTCGTTAGCCACTTCGGTATTGCCCCCTACTTGCATTCCTGGACATGTTAACTGGACTACTGGTTTATTTTGAACTTGCAAGTTTAAGGCTTTGAAAGTACTTTTTAAAGCTTGTATCTATGCTATCATTAGACAACAAAATCATAGTATTCATGTGTCAAATCCCAAAACAGCAGCGCTTATTATTGTCAAGGATATCAAGTTCCTGATTAGAGCAAAGCATACACGTCTATATCGAGAAGATATCCAATGTCAGATCATCAAAGTTTTCTAACGACTTGGTTTAGGTTCATCCAATGGAAACACTAGTTTACATCAGTTTTATACCTAGGTCTCAATATTTAAGCTTCACATGAAGTTCGAAAAGTCTATTGTATTAGTTTATATTTTAATTCTCATCTCTTTTAAATTTGTTTTGCACATAACACACATTTTGGGGGAATCAAGATGATAATAAAGTGTAAAACTATATGATGGTAAATATATATATATACCGTGTCATGACTGATTGTAGTTCCATGGCCTCAAAACTCCAACATACATGGTTTAAAAGACAATTGACCTAGTTGGGATTCAATACCTCTATTTGGTATGAACCCTGAATCACTTACATCACAGTCGCGACTCGTTGAGCACATAATGGAAGGCAATCTGGTCGGGATTCATTATCTTTGTTTGATATGTGTTTATCATAATGATCAAATGTTGATATATTCTTTATGGGAGAAAATCATTTTGAAATACTCCTCTACAATAATTTATTTATTTACTCTTTATTTTTATTTTGAAAATTTGTCAAAAGACTAAAAACCCTTAATGGATTTATCTAGTTATTACACTATGCCACTCCCTTTAAAATATTTTTCTTCATAAAGTATAAATTATGTGATGGTAAGAAAAATATATATAACCGTGTCATGACTGATTTTATTTCGATGGACTGAAAACTCCTACATACATGATTTAAAAGACAATTGACCCAGTTGAGATTCAATACCTATATTTGGTATGAACCTTGGATCCCTCACTTCACAGTCACAGCTCACTGAGCACATATTAGTTGGCATAATGACATGGGCATTATAGCAAGGGATGCATTTCACGTCCAATTCGGCAAATGTGTTTTTTTTTTTTTAAGTCTTCCAGATTTTGTCAACCAAATCATTTAAATAATAAATAATCTGGTTGGGATTTCAGTTTTAATTTACATGAACATTTTCGATTTTTGTCTTCGATGTCTTCTTATTTTTTGATTGTCCGTTCCTTCTTCTTATTTGATTTTTCTTTCAATGCATCTACAGATCTAGACAGTTACAAGAATATAGGAAAAACGTAGAAGTAAAATTAGAACAAAAAAATATTTTTACCAAGTTGTACAATCGTTCAAGTACAACTTGATATAACCGTACAAATTGAGATCATTAGGGCTCTAGTTATACCAAATTGTACCATTTCCTGAGTACAACTTGGTATAATGATAATCATAGTTATCACAAATTGTACTCGACAAGGTAGAATTTGGTATAACTAGAACCTTAATGATCCTAAGTTGTATTCGAACAATGGTATAATTTAAGATAATTTCGTATAGCTAGAATTGTAGTTATCCCAAGTTATAAGTAGAAAAAAATATTAGAAGCCCAAAATCTAGATATTGAAAATTGAATTTATAATAACTTAGGGGTTAATTGGAGTTATCTATTTTCATCAAGAGTATATATATATAATGAGGAGTATCACTACAAGAAAACTCCGCTTTTGCTACGAAACTTTACTAGGAAAACTTTTCCTCGTAAATTTACTACTAGTTTACTTCGAATTTACGAGGAAAACTATTTTCCTCGTAAAGTACTCGTAAGGCTACGAGAAAGGGTTTTCGTCGTAAAGCCGTAGTAATGTTACGAGGAAATTACATGGAAAAAGACATTTCCTCGTAACGTCGTAGTAAAAAATGTTCCTCGTAAAGTCCTAGTAAAGAGTTACTACGAAATTAAGAGGAAATGGCTAGAAAATACCAATTTTTTAATCTAAAACGTGTTTTATACCTACTTTTCCTCCCAATTTCCTAGTAAATATTCAGATTCGAAAATCTCTATAAATACCACCATTTGTGATTCATTTCAAACACACCAAAAATCAGCTATAAGCTTGATCAAAGAAAAAAAATGTCCGGTCCGGGAAATATTTTCGAGTTGCGGAAGTGGATGTATTCACACAGAGATAATAACGGGAGAGTGACGAAATAATTTCTCGAAGGATTGGAGACGTTTATGCATCAAGCAGATTCTACACCACTCATGCAGGAAATTGGTAAGATGTTCTGTCCTTGTCGAAAATGCTGCAATACAAAATTAAGCCCTCGTGAAAATGTTTGGAAGCATTTAATAAATAGAGGTTTCATGTCATATTATTATATTTGGTATCAACATGGAGAAGATGCTAGTTGTATGAATGAAGCTAGCAGTAGTAATAGCAATTTTGAGGTTGAACCGGTTAATCATTTGCTTAATGAAAATAGCTATCATCACCAGGAGGAACAAATGGTAGATTGTGATAGGGTTCATGATATGGTAGGTGATGCATTTGTAACTCATGATGATGAAGTTGAAGAACCTAACTTAGATGCAAAAAAGTTTTATGAAATGTTAGAAGCTGCGAATGAGCCAATTTACAGTGGTTGTAGAGAAGGTCTGTCAAAATTGTCGTTGGCTGCTAGAATGATGAGTATTAAAACCGATCACAATCTACCTGAAAATTGTATGGATGCATGGGCAGACTTGTTTAAAGAGTATTTGCCAGAAGACAATGTGTCTGCTGAATCTTATTATGAGATTCAGAAATTGGTATAAAGTCTTGGGTTGCCCTCAGAGATGATAGACGTTTGCATCGACAACTGCATGATTTACTGGGGAGATGATGAGAAGTTAGAAGAATGTCGATTTTGTAAGAAGCCACGATTCAAACCGCAAGGTCGAGGGCGCAATAGGGTACCGTACCAAAGGATGTGGTACCTACCAGTCACAGATAGATTGAAAAGATTGTACCAATCTGAGGAGACTGCTGGAGGGATGAGATGGCACGCCGAGCATACTCAGACGGATGGAGAGATGACTCATCCATCAGATGCAAGAGCTTGGAAACATTTTAACAATGTACATCCACATTTCGCTAGCAATAGCCGGAATGTGTATCTTGGATTATGCACTGATGGATTTAGTCCATTTGGAATGTCAAGGTGACAATATTCATTGTGGCCAGTCTTTCTTACACCGTACAACCTGCCACCGGAGATTTGCATGCGACGAGAGTTTCTATTCTTGACCATATTAATACCTGGTCCAAAGCATCCCAAAAGATCTCTCGACGTTTTTCTACAACCACTGATAAAAGAGTTGAAAGATTTGTGGTCTACAGGGGTGAGGACATATGATTGTTCTACGAAAACAAATTTTACGATGCGAGCGATGCTTTTGTGGACCATAAGTGACTTTCCTGCATATGGGATGTCGTCTGGATGGACTACACATGGGAGATTAGTTTGTCCATATTGTAATGGAATGACAGATGCGTTTCAGTTGAAGAATGGTAGGAAGACTACTTGGTTCGATTGTCACCGTCGATTTCTTCCCGTTTACCACCCATACCGAAGAAACAAGACATTGTTCAGGCACAAAAGGGTTGTCAGAGACACTCCTCCTCCATACTTAACTGGAGAACAAATCGAAGCGCAAATCGATCACTACAGTGCTCTAGAAACAGCTCCTCGTGGTGGGAATTGGCATGTTCCCAGTAATATGCCTGATTCTTATGGTATGCAGCACAATTGGCACAAAAAGAGTATATTTTGGGAATTACCATATTGGAAAGATCTTCTTTTGCGCCACAACCTCGATGTGATGCACATAGAGAAGAACTTTTTTGAGAACATCGTGAACACTATATTGAATGTCCCAGGGAAGACGAAAGACAACGTAAAATCGAGGTTGGACTTACCCGATATCTGCTCAAGGAGTGAGCTACATATAAAAAGTAATGGGGAAGTTCCAGTTCCGATATTCAGACTGTCATCAGAAAAAAGTCTGCGTTGTTCAACTGGGTGGCTTCAGAAGTGAAGTTCCCTGATAGGTATGTTTCAAATCTCTCAAGATGTGTTGAGAAAGGGCAAAAGTTCTCCGGGATGAAGAGCCATGATTGTCATGTCTTTATGCAGTGGCTACTTCCATTTGCATTTGCGGAGCTACTACCTCCAAAAGTACATGAAGCACTTTCAGGTAATTAATATAAACAACAACATTAATTTATTTCTTTATATATATATATGAATATAATAATGTGTTTAATTTTTTTCTGTAATATATAAGGAATTGGAGCATTTTTTAGGGATCTGAGCACCCGCACTCTTAAAGAGGAAGTTGTCCAACAACTTCATGAAAACATCCCCATCTTAATGTGCAACTTGGAGAAACTATTTCCGCCAGCTTTTTTTGACGTCATGGAACACCTAGTTGTCCACCTTCTGTATGAGGCATTACTTCGTGGACCTGTGCATTATGGATGGATGTATCAGTATGAAAGGGCCATGAAAACTTTGAAAGGAAAAGCGAAAAACCTAGCAAAAGTTGAAGGTTCTATTGCTGCGGGAAGTTTGACGGAAGAAACATCACATTTCACATCGTATTACTTTGCATCGAAAGTACGTACAAGGAAACGAGTTCCAAGAAGATATGATGATGGTGGTGTCGTGCCTACATATATGGAAGAAGATGTTCCAGACATCTTTTGTCAAATTGGGCGAATGGGTGGGAAATTGAAAGAGGTTTGGTGGTCGAGTGATGAAGACGTCCATAGTGCACACCTTTATATTCTTCTCAATTGTGAGCATCCATCGATTGGTTACTTTGAAAGGTAAACATATAAACATATACACACTTATAAATTAATTATATATTCAATTGATTAAATAACATAACTTATAGCCTATTTGTGACTCAAGTCGAAGAAGCAATACCTGGTATATCGGCAACTGAGTTAGACAAAAGGAAAAATCAACACTTTATCAAGTGGTTGAGGAAACATGTATTTATTAATTATAACTTAAATTTTATGCATATATTATGCAAAGTAAGTCTAATGTGTAGTTTTATACCAATTGTTTTGCAGGTTGATTATGACGATCCTGAGTATCCTGCATGGTTTAGGGAATTACTTCAAGGTCCAGTTGCAAAGGTCACTACATCATCGATGTATTTCACCCGAGGCTATACTTTCCATACCTACGATTATGGTAGACACCGGGCGACAAGTAATTATGGAATATGTGTGAAAGGCGAAACAGATTTCTACAGGATATTGCAGGAGATTTATGAAGTTCAATTCCCAGGAATGAGTCTGAAATGCGTTATCTTCAAGTGTGAGTGATACGACCCCGTCGTCAACAGAGGTGTTCGGATTAACAAGAACGGTGTAGTTGATGTCAATGGCGGACGAAGGTACAACATGGTACGGCCTTGGATAGGCTGTCTCTCCCTGGATCACTTGAAGGGGGCGTGGGTGTATGATAAATGATGATGATGGACTTTTCTAAAGAGCTATGGATTGCTCAGAAGCTGTTTTGCTACTCCTGAGACACAGGGGCGTCCTGCTTGATGTCTAGGATGTATCACAGAAGGTTTAACTCTTCTTTAGTGTGATATAACTGCTCACCAACGTGAACAAGAATAGAGAAGTCTCCTAAGAGACGATTTGTTTGAGCCAAAGCTTAAGTTTACTGAATAATGGTTGATTGTTTACATGGAGGCTCGTGGTTATATAAATAAGAAAGAAGAAAACGAAATCCTAAGCTAAAAAAACCCTAAACCTAAATTAAGTTGGTTTAGTCTAAACCTATTCCTAATTGGACCTAATTGCAATTGGTTTACACTTAATAAAAAATCATAAATAAACTTAAAATAAACCATATTAGACGTGATTAATCTTCTTGGCCCAATCATAATCCAAGCTGGCTTGTCTTTCCACTTTTTGGGCTCATAAAGGCCTTTTTTCTAAACTCTTGCTTGGGCTCAATCCATGTTGTTTCTGCTACGAACAAGTACCTCCTTAAGCTCATTTGGATGATAAAAATACTCCTGATAATCCATTTCCAGCTATGGTTCTTCATCTTCCATTTCCAACTCATTTCTCGGCCATGTCGGTTTGACCGGTCCATTTTTCGATCATGCAAGACCATCCATTTCATTTCCTGTCCAACCAGCTTCCTTCCATCATTTCCTTGGTCAATCAGGTTGAATACTAGACGTCCATGTTGGTCCATAGTCATTGCTATCTTTATAAATGGCTCATCAAGGCCCACAGCCTTCTGTCGGTCCAACACCTCATGAATAAGCCCAATAAGCTCTCCAATAAGCCCATTAATCTGTGATATGGCCCATATTCTTTCTGAGACGTGTATTGACTTCCAGAGCATAGATTTGAAGCTGATCCTGGAGAAGCAAAGAAAGTTGTTTTGGATCAGTTTGGGTCGTGGTCTAAGCTACCTTTAAAACAGGCTGAGGAGGAAGAGGAGAGCTTATTGGGCTTCAGTTTGGATCAGATTCAAATCTATGCTCTGGAAGTCAATACATGTCTCAGAAAGAATATGGGCCATAGCACAGCTTAATGGGCTTATTGGAGAGCTTATTGGGCTTATTCATGAGGTGTTGGACCGATAGAAGGCTGTGGGCCTTGATGAGCCATTTATGAAGATAGCAATGACTATGGACCAACATGGACGTCTAGTATTCAACCTGATTGACCAAGGAAATGATGGAAGGAAGCTGTTTGGACAGGAAATGAAATGGATGGTCTTGCATGATCGAGAAATGGACCGGTCAAACCGACATGGCCGAGAAATGAGTTGGAAATGGAAGATGAAGAACCAGAGCTGGAAATGGATTATCAGGAGTATTTTTATTATCCAAATGATCTTAAGGAGGTACTTGTTCGTAGCAGAAACAACATGGATTGAGCCCAAGCAAGAGTTTCGAAAAAAGGCCTTTATCGGCCCAAAAAGTGGAAAGACAAGCCAGCTTGGATTATGATTGGGCCAAGAAGATTAATCACGTCTAATATGGTTTATTTTAAGTTTATTTATGATTTTTTATTAAGTGTAAACCAATTGCAATTGGGTTTAGGGTTAGTAAACCAATTAGGAATATGTTTAGACTAAACCAACTTAATTTAGGTTTAGGGTTTTTTTTAGCTTAGGATTTCGTTTTCTTCTTTCTTATTTATATAACCACGAGCCTCCATGTAAACAATCAACCATTATTCAGTAAACTTAAGCTTTGGCTCAAACAAATCGTCTCTTAGGAGACTTCTCTATTCTTGTTCACGTTGGTGAGCAGTTATATCACACTAAGGAAGAGTTAAACCTTCTGTGATCCATCCTAGACATCAAGCAGGACGCCCATGTGTCTCAGGAGTAGCAACAGCTTCTGAGCAATCCATAGCTCTTTTGAAAAGTCCATCATCATCATTTATCATACACCCACGCCCCCTTCAAGTGATCCAGGGAGAGACAGCCTATCCAAGGCTATACCACAACAAATTATTTTTTTAACATACATGTTCTGAGTACTAATTTACGTTGTCTTGATTTTTGCAGGTACAACAAATTCGAGCCTTTCATATTAGCTGCCCAAGCAGATCAAGTTTGCTTTATTCCATACCCTCGGATTACTACCTCAGGAATCAACTGGTTATCTGTTATCAAAGTTACACCTCAAGGACGAATAATCGCTGGAGAAGAACCACCATTACAAGAAGAAAATACCAATGAAATCGTGGAACCTGAAGCAGAAATTGATGACATCCTACTCATTGATCCGCATAATCGTGAATACGAAGATGTTCCTGTTCACTCAACGGACGACGGTGTTGAGGACGAGTTTTACGAAAATGATGATGTTTCTACAGACTCTGAGAATGTATCCGAATGAATTATGTATGTTTTATAAGTTTGTTTAATCAAAAAAAAGAATTTGAATTATGTATGTTTTAAGTTTGGTTAATCAGAAAATTGAAATTGAATTTGAGGTTTAGGTGTAGAAGAGGAGTTTGGTTGTAGAAGATGTTATAAGTTATGAAAGTTGTGGTTTGGGGTTTGGGGTTTCGAGTTTAGGGATTTACAAACCCTTTCCTCGTAAAATCCTAGTAAAATAAAACACGGGACTAGTTATTTCCTCGTAAATTGTTACTACGACTTTACGAGGAAAATAAAACACGGGACTAGTTATTTCCTCGTAAAGTCGTAGTAACACTTTACGAGGAAATAACTAGTCCTGTGTTTTATCTTTCTAGGATTTTACGAAGAAATGGAAACACGGGACTAGTTCTTTCCTCGTAAAGTCGTAGTAACATTACTAGCATCTTACGAGGAAAACTTTTCCTTATATAAACTCGAACCATCGATTTCTCTCATTTGTAGCAAGCTTCTCTCCACATCCTCTCAAGGTACTCTCTAGCTCCTAGTTAAGTGATTAGTTTAGGGAATTTAGATTAGGTGGTTAGTTTAGGGAATTTAGATTAGGTGATTAGTTTAAGGAATTAATTAGATTAGGTTGTTAGTTTAAGGAATTTAGATTAGGTGGAGTACTTTTTTAATTGTTTTTTAAAATGATACAATAATTAATGTTTATTTTTTTAAAAAAAATTTAGATGCCTAGACAGGACAAAGTTGCTAGGGCTTAGAGGTCGTCTCATCAGGGCAGTAGTATTCATTACAGAGATCTTTTCGGTCGTGAGATTGGCGGATCATCTTCTTCCGCTCCCGGTTCTCCGATTCCAGATGCCGGGAGTGTTCCCGAGACTCAGTTCCCACCTCCTCCTCCTCCTCCACCGGCCGGCGGCGTTCATCCCGATTTGGAGGTGCCACCAACCGCTCCATTTGCGGTGTATACGGTCGAGGACATTATGGCAGCTCCAGGCAGGGAAGGGCTACCTGAGTTAGATCCTTTCCGACGGGACGGCCACAACATATTCTGGTATGTTTCTTTGTTTTAAAATGTATTTTAATTTATTTCTTAATTAACAAGAAAATAAAAAATTAATTAATATTTTTATTTTGTTTTTTTCCAGGTTTAATGTTGACGGGTGTGTCGCTCAGAGCGTCACCGATTCTATCAAGGGATACTTTCCCGATCCAGCTCCAAACTGGAAAACGACGGCCAGCCACACCAAAAAGACGTGGTTCAAAACGTTCGTCATAAGTCATTTATTTTTTATTAATTATTTATAAATTTTAATATTATTGAACTAATAATTAATTTATATTTTTCTTATTTCAGCAAATATATCATTGGTCCGTAGGGATTCACGGGCGGGTGAAGAAGGAGTTTGAGGCGAAGGCAAAGGCAAAGTCGTGATTGCTCGACATAGTCTACAACTGGAAGAGCAGTTTTCTGGTAAATTTTTAAATTTAATTCAGTTTATATCATGATTTCAAATGATTTTAAAAATATTTTTTTCCAGGTCGATGGTTATGAGGCGGGGAAACCCGATTGCCTCACATCGTTTGTGTGGGATGGCCTCATCAGATATTGGGGGTTGCCGGACTCGGTCAGAACCTCCCACACAAACTCCGAGAACCGCATGACAAAAGACGAGTATGGCAACACCAAGATGCTTCACACCGGGGGGCGAAAACCTCACGCGGGAATCCATCTAGACATGGTAATTAAATTAATAATTTAATAACTAATTAATATTTTTTTAATATATTTATATTTTTCTAATTAATAAATAAGTTTTTAAATTATTTTTTGTAGGCTAAAGAGACAGGAGCTATTCCATCTCTGAAAGAGCTTTACGAGAGGACCCACCGGAACAAGGCAGGGAATTTTGTAGATCCTTGATCCGAGCGGATCTACAACGAGGTTGCTGCTCGGATTGACCACCGCCAGACCCAGCTGAGTCAGCAGTCTGGGACTCCCGTCACATTATCCACTCCTGAAGTGGATAAGATTTACGAGGAGGTAAATAATTAATTTGTTTTTTCTATTAATTATTTTTATTATTTATTTAATTTATTTTTTAACGTTATTAATCAATCTTTTTATTTAAAGGTCGCCCCTAGGAAAAAGGGACGTATCATCGGGATTGGTTCCGTTAACGATGTCCGTGCAGCGACATCGTCTTATGCTCAGGAACAAAACGATGCGAATGTTCAGCTGCGCTCTTATGTGAGTTCTCCTCCGAAATCGTAGACGCTTTGGCGGTCGGGAACCCGGTAGTGGCGGAGATGTTGCGTGTCAGACGGGAATCCGGAGCGCTTCCAACCCAACATCATCCACCGCCACAGTCACAACCGTCGACGAGCAACATGGACGAGGGGGAGTTTCGGGATGACTCTTCGTTCAACAATCTCACGAGCAGCATCCGTAGTTTTTTTTTAATTGTGTATATTATGAATTTAAAACTTAAATATTTAGTTATGTATAAAATATTTTGTTATTTCGTTTTTAGTTTATAATTTAGATTTTTAAATTTTCAAAAAATATATTATTTATATTTATTTAAATTATTATTTTTTATGGAGAAAAAACATTTTGAGGTAAATTCCTAGTAAATGTTTCGAAGTAAGGTACTCGTAAAATGTCATAGTAATTTTCTCGTAAAGTTTCGAAGTAGATTCCTCATAAATAGTCGTAGTAATTTTGTAGTAAACGTTTACGACAACCTTACGAGGAAAACATTACTACGAACTTACGAGGAAACCTACGAGCACTTTACGAGGAAAAATTTACGAGGAAAAATTTACGACGACAAACTTTTCCTCGTAAAATTACTAGGACTTTACGAGGAAATAAGCTTTAGGATGAACGTGTCACTACGAAACGCGTTTCCTCGTAAATTCCTAGTAAAGTGTCCTTTACTAAGAAATTACGAGGCAATATCGGCCTAGTAAATGATGTGTTTTCTTGTAGTGTATACTACACTATTTTTTTCTTCCATAAAAAGATTTTGTGTATTAGACCTTTATCAGAACGAAGTTTGTTTTGGTAGAAAGATTCACATTAATTTATTTGTTAATGTACAACCTGATTTATCATAAAACCAGCATGTAACTCATGACCTCATTGACTTGAGAGTTGGTACATGTTTACTATAAGTCAAGAAATTTATTTGGGTAATGCTTTAATATGTTAGTTATCTATATCATTAGAATAAGGGTTTAAGAAATATGTATTGGTGGGTCTGATGCTGTAGAAGAATCGGTGAGTTATATATAACACCAGACCAGACCGAGAGATGTATGTAAGAATATTTTATATTCTATGTGACCTATGTATCTATTGGTTTAATATAAAGTTCAAGTTCACATTAATGTTTTAATATATTCTAATATGAAAGACGATACCGTGATGGATCGGTTTCGAATAATGAGTTAGAATATGGGTGTATTGATAACCCTCCTACTTTACCTTATAATTATAAATGTCCTTAATCTCATGATCATATATATATATATAAAGGTAATCATAAAGAAATAATTACCATGAAATTAATTATATATATATAATTATGAGTGTATAGTGTGCCATTAAAGGAATGAAGAGTTGTGTTTGAAAAACAAACCAACACATCCCTTGATTATTATAAAACCACACGTACACTTGCAAAAACAAATGACGTGAAAGTCATTTTTTGCAAAATACACTTAACAACAAAAGGATCATTAAAGAGAGATTAAGGAAGGCTTGTGATTTCTTATCCATTAAAGAAATCACCAAGAGAGAAGGTTAAAGAGGAGAAAATCAATTTGGTGGAATTGCATCCAAGCATGGATCAAGGTTAGTGTTTTCTACCCTCTTTGGAAATTGTGTTAAGATTGAATTAAGACAAATCTAAATTAGGTCTTGGGTAGATTTCATAATTGAAATCATAAAATTAATTAACATGTGGTATCAGAGCCAATTTAGATTTGATTAATTCATCTTTGAGTAAATTTGCTTTGTTAAGATATGCATGCGAAACGTAGACATTGCTTTGAATTTGAAAAGTTAATTATTATTGACTACGACAACAATGAAAATTGGTATACCGTCTAATAAAGTAATAATGCCATACGCTTAAATAATGATGTCGTAGAAGCATGCATGAAGTTGTCTTGTGTTGTGCATGATTTAAAGATTCTGAAGAATAAATGGTGTGCGTGCGTGTCGTTCTGGAAATCGTATTGACGGTTACCGGTTACGAACAAGCATGTATACGCTTTGTGTTTATGAACGGTTACAAACAAACAAATTTGCATGCATTGTAAAAGTCACCACATAAGATATCTTAATTATTTGATAAACCATTATCGGTTTATGAAAGGATTCAAATAATTAATTAATGTTTAGACACATTTATTTATAATATTTTAAGTTATTATATAATTTTAATGTCTAATTTAAAATGCTTCCGCTGCATTTTAACAATAAATAATTATGTTATGAAATATTAACATAATTTAAATAGTTTTCCTCTTAGATATTTTAATGTTTATATGTATATAATATGATAGTCACCAAAGTGACCTTGTTATATTACATATAGATATTAAAATTAGTAGAACTATAATTGATCAAGATCAAAGATGCTAAATGACATAAAAGTTTGATCAATCAATTAATTATTATTTATATTCTAGGAGATCGCCCAAAGGTGGATCATTGAATATAATTAATGATAAGAAAAGAATTAATCATTTATTACTATAGTCGATAATATGTATATCCAAAGATATCATACTTATTTGACTAATGTTTGATTTGATTAATATTAAAGTATATATATTTAGCATCACTAAAAGTACTTGTATATAAATATTGCCCAAAGGTTATTTAAATACAAGTTTTAAATTTTCTATAAGTCTGAATATATATTAAAGTCTCAAAGCACTAACGGGTAAACATGTATGAATGCTTGCAGCTTCATCAAATGTGTTTGCATCTGCTAACTCTGTGGTAAAGTTTAATGGCCTCAATTATGGTGAGTGGGTCGAGCAAATCCGGTTTACACTGGGTGTAATGGCTCTGGACTCCGCCATACTAACTGATGAGGAACCTTCAGCTATTACAGTAGATAGCTCCGAATCTGAAAAGTCTCGTTATGAGAGATGGGAGCGATCTAACAGGCTGAGCTTGAACCTTATGAGGTTGACGATGGCGGAAAGTATTAAGCCATCAATGCCTAAGACAGAGAAAGCAAGGGAATTCATAGAGAAAATTAAGGAGTGTTCACAGTCGGAATTAGCTGACAAGTCTATTGTAGGAAGTCTCATGAATGAGCTTACTACAAAGAAGTTTGACTGGTCTCAGTCAATCCATGATCATGTGACACACATGTCTAATCTGGCAGCAAAGTTAACGACCTTGGGAATGGAGGTTCATGAGCAGTTCTTGGTCCAATTCATCATGAACTCTCTACCCCTTGAATTTAGCCAGTTCCAGGTGAATTACAACACCATTAAGGATAAATGGAACTTTAAGGAATTAAAGGCTATGCTAATTCAAGAAGAGGGGAGATTGAGGAAGATGAAAGATCAAGTTGCTAACCTAGTAGGTCTTGGAAGTGCCAGTAGCAGCAAAAGAATGTCAAGTAAAAAAGACAAAAGGAATGTTAAGACCTTCGTGAAAGGACCTCAAAGTCAAATCCAGAAGGAAAAGAAGTGTTTATTTTGTAAGCAAGTAGGACACTTCAAGAAGGATTGTCCTAAGAGGAAGGGTTGGTTCGACAAAAAAGGTAAACATTACAGCTTTGTTTGCTATGAAATGAATCTTGTTGAAGTTCCTAATAATACTTGGTGGTTAGATTCTGGTGCTACTACTCATGTGTCTCATATTAAACAGGGATTCAGTTCGATCCAACCCATAAGAGGACCTGAACAATTCTTGTTCATGGGAAACAGGATGAAAGCACGAATAGAAGGCATTGGGACGTATAGATTGATCTTGGACACTGGAAGTCATGTGGATCTTGAAGGGTGTCTCTATGTACCTGAGTGTGCTAGAAATCTTGTTTCTGTTAGTAGGTTGGACGATTTAGGTTTTAGTATTAAGGTTTCACATGGTGTTTTCTTATTGTACCGAAATGATTACTTTTATGGTAGTGGTACTTTATTTGATTCACTTTATAAGTTTATTGATGCAAAATTTTCTGAATCCCTATTTAATGTTGAAAGTCGAGGCATTAAGCGTAGTGCAGTTAATGAAAGTTCTGCTTTCTTGTGGCATCAACGACTAGGTCATATTTCTAAAGAAAGAATTATGAGGTTGATAAAGAACGAAATTCTTCCTCAGTTAGATTTCAGTGACCTAGATGTATGCATAGATTGCATTAAAGGAAAGCAAACTAAACATACATTAAAGAAACCAGCCACAAGAAACACTCAACTTCTTGAGTTAATACACACCGACATATGTGGCCCATTCGATGCTCCTTCATGGAGTGGCGAAAAATATTTCATCACATTTATTGATGATTACTCACGGTATGGATATACCTATCTACTGCATGAAAAGTCTAAGTCTGTGAATGTCCTAGAGATATTCATTGATGGGGTGGAAAGGCAGCTAGATAAAAAGGTTAAAGTGGTGAGATCTGATAGAGGTGGTGAATTTTATGGAAAATTCGATGAAAATGGACAATGTCCTGGTCCATTTGCAAAGTTGCTTGAAAGCAGAGGCATATGTGCACAATACACTATGCCTGGTACTCCTCAGCAAAATGGTGTAGCTGAGAGGCGGAACCGTACCTTAATAGAAATGGTTAGGAGCATGTTGAGTAATTGCTCTTTACCCCTTTCATTGTGGATTTATGCATTAAAGACTGCAACATATGTGTTGAACCGGGTTCCTAGTAAGGCAGTTCCAAAGACTCCTTATGAAATGTGGACGGGAAGGAAACCTAGTTTAAGACATCTACGTGTATGGGGTTGTCCAGCAGAAGTAAGGCTATATAATCCACATGAAAAGAAACTTGATTCTAGGACTGTCAGTGGATTTTTCATTGGCTATCCTGAAAAATCAAAGGGGTACACATTTTATTGTCCTAACCATAGTACGAGAATAGTTGATTCGGGTAATGCTAGGTTCATTGAAAACGGTGAAACTAGTGGGAGTGGTGAAACACGAAAGGTGAACATTAATGAAATTCAGGTTAAAGTTTCTTCACCTGTAGTTTCACCTGAGGTAGTTGTTCCTATTGTTGCATCAAAGTTTAATGACACAATAGGACAACATAATAATGTGCCAGTCCCACTAGCTGAAAATACTGTTGATGAACCTGTCATAATTCAAGAATAGAATGGTGAACCACAAAACCTATAAGGCGATCTGGAAGAGAAAGAAGATCTGCCATTTCAAATGATTATGTGGTTTACACTATTGAAAATGAATGTGACTTAAGCATGGATGAAGATCCGACCTCATTCAAAATGGCCATGGAAAGTGACAATTTTGAAGAGTGGTTTGATGCCTCAAAAGAAGAAATGAAATCTATGAGTGACAATCATGTATGGGACTTAGTAGAGTTGCCCGATGGTTTCAAACCCGTTGGTTGTAAATGGGTCTTTAAGACTAAACGCGACTCGAAAGGTAAACCTGAAAAACGCAAGTCTCGACTTGTTGCTAAAGGTTACTCCCAAAAAGATGGCATCGACTATAAAGAGACATTCTCTCCTGTTTCAAAGAAGGATTCTCTTAGAATTGTTTTGGCTTTGGTGGCTCATTATGATCTTGAGCTTCACCAGATGGATGTGAAAACCGCCTTTCTAAATGGAGATCTTGAGGAGGAAATATATATGGACCAACCTGAAGGTTTCGTGGTCGCAGGAAAAGAAAATTTGGTGTGTAAATTGAGAAAGTCAATATATGGACTAAAACAAGCTTCTCGACAATGGTATATAAAGTTTAATGATACCATCACGTCATATGGTTTTGTAGAGATCATTGTTGATCGATGTATCTACTTTAAGATCAGTGGGAGTAAGTTTGTGATATTAGTCTTATATGTTGATGATATTTTGCTTGCTGCAAACGACATGGGTATGTTACATGATGTAAAGAAGTATCTCTCTAAGAACTTTGAAATGAAAGATATGGGTGAGGCATCTTATGTGATCGGGATAGAAATCTTTCGAGATAGATCACAAGGATTGTTAAGCTTGTCTCAGAAAGGATATATCAATAAGATCTTAGAGAGGTATAGAATGGATAAATGCTCTCCAGGAATAGCTCCAATTCAGAAGGGGGATAAGTTCAGTAAAATGCAATGTCCTAAGAATGAATTGGAGCATAAAGAAATGGAAAAAATTCCTTATGCATCGGTGGTTGGGAGTTTGAACTATGTTCAGACATGTACTCGACCTGATATCAGTTTTGCTGTTGGAATGTTGGGTCGATATCAAAGTAATCCCGGAATGGACCACTGGAAAGCTGCAAAGAAGGTTCTCAGGTACTTGCAAGGCACCAAAGAGCACATGCTTACATTTAAGAGATCCGATCAGCTAGAAGTCATTGGATATTCAGATTCAGACTATGCCGGATGCGTTGATAGCAGAAAATCGACGTTTGGTTATTTGTTCCTGTTAGCTGAGGGAGCAATATCATGGAAGAGTGGAAAGCAGTCTGTCATTGCTACTTCCACTATGGAGGCTGAATTTGTGGCATGCTTTGAGGCCACAATTCAAGCATTATGGCTGCGGAACTTTATCTCAGGGCTTCAGATTGTCGACACTATAGCCAAGGCGCTGAGAATTTATTGCGATAATTCTGCAGCTGTCTTCTTTTCAAAGAACGACAAGTACTCGAAGGGTGCTAAGCACATGGAGTTAAAGTACTTGTCTGTTAAAGAAGAAGTTCAGAAACAAAGAGTGTCATTTGAGCACATAAGGACGGACATGATGATAGCGGATCCGCTAACTAAAGGTTTACCACCCAAGGCGTTCAATGGCCATGTAGAGCGTATGGGTATTATAGATAAGGCTTTGCTATTTTAGTTATGGGATGCTCATTATGTATTTGACACAGAGAATTCACTTAAAGATTATGTTTCTGATTTATTAATTATGTTATCATTAAAGTATGTGTATACACTTATGGTTTGTAGATAACATATGTTTGGTTTGAGAAATAAAGGTTCTTCTCATATAAGGATTGATATAAAATTGGAATTGATTTGTGATACATGGAAGGGACTATGTCGTTTAATGACATACAACCGCCATGATTCGATCAATTTAAATTTTAGTAAAGATCAAGTGAACTTGATGTAAAGTGCACATTAAAGTTATTAAACCCTTAAGTCGACACAGAGGTCAAGTGGGAGAATGTAAGAATATTTTATATTCTATGTGACCTATGTATCTATTGGTTTAATATAAAGTTCAAGTTCACATTAATGTTTTAATATATTCTAATATGAAAGACGATACCGTGATGGATCGGTTTCGAATAATGAGTTAGAATATGGGTGTATTGATAACCCTCCTACTTTACCTTATAATTATAAATGTCCTTAATCTCATGATCATATATATATATAAAGGTAATCATAAAGAAATAATTACCATGAAATTAATTATATATATATATAATTATGAGTGTATAGTGTGCCATTAAAGGAATGAAGAGTTGTGTTTGAAAAACAAACCAACACATCCCTTGATTATTATAAAACCACACGTACACTTGCAAAAACAAATGACGTGAAAGTCATTTTTTGCAAAATACACTTAACAACAAAAGGATCATTAAAGAGAGATTAAGGAAGGCTTGTGATTTCTTATCCATCAAAGAAATCACCAAGAGAGAAGGTTAAAGAGGAGAAAATCAATTTGGTGGAATTGCATCCAAGCATGGATCAAGGTTAGTGTTTTCTACCCTCTTTGGAAATTGTGTTAGGATTGAATTAAGACAAATCTAAATTAGGTCTTGGGTAGATTTCATAATTGAAATCATAAAATTAATTAACAATGTAAAAAAACATGTATTGGTGGGTTTGATGACATAGATATAAAATTGTCTTATATGGGTGTCGCGATTTTGTTTGGGTTTTAGGACATACAACACACACACACACATATATATATATATATATATCTTGTCTCTTGTAACTCTAATTTCCATTTACAACAATCTATAGAAATCTGAAATCACTATCCAAGAATAAGATCCGTGTTGCAGAGTGGAGAGGCTACCCGCTGTTTGGTAAAGTTTAAGAAAAAATGTATGTATTGTAGAGTTTCCAATGTCTGTCGACACTCGTCAACCCGAGTAGCAATTAACACCCATCAGAGTCAGTTGACACTCTCCATACTCAGGTACATATTCTACATTCTTTACTTTTACTCTTTTTTTTTGATTTTTTTTTTGCCAAACTAAAGACTATATAACACTGCAAACAGTGTTGTAAGTATGGTAGAGGTGTTTACTGACATTGTGTTATGTTTTGAGTCTCAGCAGTGTTTTTTATTGAGTCAAAACTGAGTCATTTGAGAACTATGAGCTTTTGTTTGGAATTAATCACCTAACTGTTTATATATCACCATTCTTTGAGTTATTAATTGTAAGTTGTACAACATGAAAAATCCAAAGTGGATCGATCTGCCAATAATATTCATGCTTGTGAGAATGTCTGAAAGATCCAAAACTGACGTCCACTAGTAGTCAACTTCAATCTCTTTTTTGAAATTTGGTATGCACTAGATCGGGTTCCTCGTTCAAGTCTGGAAAGACATGTCTCCATGAGTGTGGTTTCCTTCTCTCTTCCCTGACAATAAGACAAAAATGAATGCACAATTTTTTTTTCTTTTCTTCTTATTGTACATTTGTTCATGGGGGAAGAGAGGGGACGAGTCGAATTTGAGTACCATAAAGGATCACATATTTTTATAGAATGATACATAATTATATAATTTTGATTATTCTACAAGAAGTTGGCACTCTACACATCCTCACAAAACCCTAATAAAACAAACACTTTCTCTTCATCCTTAATCCTTAATCCTTATAACACATAGTCTATCTTTTCAAAAATGGCTTCAAAGACCCCAACCTCTCTTGCTCTTATCTTTGCCCTCAACATCATCTTTTGCACGTTGAATCCTGCAACTTATGCCAACGATCAAATAATAAAGGTACTTTGGTAATGTTTTCTTTGTTATAACTATGTGCAAGGATAATTTCGACCAGAAAAATATTCTAATAATTTTTGAAAGATATGAATCATTTTACTAATAACACAATTAATTTGAGTCATTTAAGTAAACTTCCCTAAAACAAAATGAATTGTCTCAAAATAAATCATCATATGCTAAAATAGTTTACAATTTTGAAATTTGAAGTCTTTAAGTTCTGCACATGCAATACATTATAAAAGCTCAATCCTCAGTAGTTATCTTTGCCTTCCCTTTCCTTAGCTTAAAATCTAAAACGTCCATCCAGTCACGGTGGTGGCTCGATCCCAAGATTCTGAACATGGCATAGTTCGTCCAGTATTTGTTTACGATTCTGATTTTAAATATTTTTATAACCAACATGGCATAGTTCGTCCAATATTTATAACATGACATAGATCCCAATAAACACTATCATAAAAGTAACTTCTTTTTATAAAAAATGGACGAACATGACATAGTTCATCCAGTATTTATAACATTGCATAGATCCCAATACATAAAATAGTTTACAATTTGACCATGTTTTTCACCTTCTCTTTCAACTTCTATGCCGATTCTCAAATCGCACAATCATTATCCGAGATTGATATATCTTGTTATTTACCAGTTTTAGACAATTATTTTGACTCTATTTGGGGTCTACTATTTGTGTCTGGACTGTGTTTTAGAGTCTTTGCAAGTCAAGGTACGTTTTGGAGCATATGAAGATAATGGAAATTTCCTAAGAAGTCTTCTACATCAATCTTTATTAAACTTCAATTTTCTCAAAACGTAAAATGAATTTTACTTTTTTCTTGTTAATTCATGTGTATTAGTCAATATTGATGCTCTTGAGTGAAATTCATAACTTAATTGGTGATAATTATGAGGTTACAAACATTCATGTTTATTAATATTTCTAGCTTTACTGAGAAGACTTACAGGGAAGTCTTCATGTGAGAAGACTTAAGGGGAAGTCTTCTACGTTCGTTTTTGTAAAATTTGTTAAGTAACTTCAATATATATTTTTAAAATTTCAAAAGTGTCAAGTAACTTCAACAATACCAAGTCATGTGGTTTAATGTGTCTTCTTATATTTTAAGATATACTTTTAAATTTTTATGAAATTTAAAATTGCAATTTTCACTTAGAATTTAAGTTTCCCGCTTAAATTTTCCGCTTTGGAGAAGACTGCTCCAAAAGTCTTATGAGAAAGGACATAACTTTTTCTAGTGAGACTTATGTATTGTTTGATATTTGGTGAATTTGACTAATTTTTCTTGAGAATTCTTTTATCTTAATTTGTAGTAAATTTGACTAAATTTTTATGTTGTTTTGGGTAGTATGGTTAAAAAAACATTTGTTATGAAGTTTCAATAATGTCAAGCACTTTTGAAAAATAATATTGTAGACATCAACATAAATAATTATTTTCATTAACATCTTTTCAAAATTTACAAAATAATTCATAATTAAAAGAGTACACATAGTAATCATTAAACATATCATAAACAAAATAATTACAAAATAAATCATTAACATTTTAATGGGAGACTTCTGGAAGACTTCTAGAAGACTTATGGAAGACTTGTGGAAGACTTCTAGAAGACCTCTGGAAGACTTCTAGAAGACTTCTGGAAGACTTCGCATTAGGCGGAAAGTCTTACATGAAGTCTTTTATAAATCTTCCATAAATCTTCCAAGAGTCTTCCGAAGCCTTCCAAGAGTCTTCTGAAGTCTTCCAGGAATCTTCAAGAAGTCTTTTTAAATATTCTCTTCTTCTCTTTCGTACCAAAAAGAAAAGATCAGAATTTCAACCAAAGAACTCTATCAAAAACAAAAGAGAAATCAAAAAGGTCAAACCTTTAAACTTGTTAATGCCTCTAGAGGTTTCACCTACATAAAATGTTGTGTTATCTTCTTCTCCTTCATACCAAAAACAAAAGGCCAGACATTTAACAATTGAACACTATCACAACACACAAAAGAGGAATCAAAAAGGTCATACATTTAACCTTGTTACATTAAGTTTAATACACAACTTTTTAGAATCTAACATATAAAACGCACCAGAAATACATATTCAAAATTTATGTATCTACCTTTAAAAGAGTGAAAGATGAGAACTATGTAATGAAAAATCTTTAAAAACAAGATAAATTAGTGAGAATACATAAGAGAAAAATGAGAAATAAATATAAAGTTAGGTGTTTTCAAGTCTAAAGAGATTAGAGAGATGTTGGAGAGTTTTAGAGTGAGAAACATTATATTTTTGTTGCAGCCATTTGAGAGTAAGAAAGAGAATGTGTAAATTTTCTTTATATATGGTGACAAAATTCTCAATTAGATTAAATATTTTCGATATAGAAAACTTCCCAAGAAGTCTTCCAGAACCATATAATCTAATACATGAGAAGACTTCTCGAAGACCTTTAGAAGACTTCCAGAAGACCTTTAGAAGACTTCCAGAAGACTTCACATTAGGCGAGAAACTTAAATTCTACTAAAATTTAAACGGGAAGTCTTCCAAGAGTTAGAAGACTTTTTGAGAAGTCTTCTCGGAGTCCTCCGGAAAGTCTTCCAGAAGTTAGAAGACTTCCCGGGAAGTCTTCTGGAAGTCTTCCGAATCCTTAAAATCAATTAAATAAGCAAAAAAACACTTCTTTAAACATAAAACAAACTTAGAAAGTGTTTAAAATCATCTTATTAGAGAATCACTAACAAATATTCATCAAATTCAAAAAATAAAAAGTTAAAAAGATAAGATTTCAAAATCTACCCTTAAAAATACCTACAATACTATAACATATGTTACTAAAATCTAAACTCATGACTATCATTACTCATTCTACATTAAATCATAGGTTGAAAACAATTCAATTTTAGTTGATATAAATTTACATCATTTAAAAATGTTTGTGGTTACATGATTTCTATTTTTCCCCCATATCAATACTTTTTATAAATTTTTTAAATTATTTTTAAAATTTATTGTTTGAGAAGACTTCTAGAGAAATCTTCCATATAAGATTTACATGGAAGTTTTCTTAGGAGAAGACTTCTTCTCCCGTGAAAGGTTATAATGGTAAAATTAAATACAATTTTTTTATTTATTCATAAAAAGTTTATTGTATTTTCAATAGTCTTTTGGGGTTATTTTTGCATTTAATTGAATTTGGGATACATTTTTACATTTGAAATAAAATTTTGAGTCATTTTTAGCAATTTTCCCAAAAAAAGAGAGTATTAGGCTTTCGTGATCCAGAAAATATTAATGCTTGGGAAAAAAAGTAGATGATATACTATACAAAAACCTAATTGTCTTAAGGGGTTATTTGTGAAATAACCAAAACAAAAAATGTCTTAATGGTTCGAGTTCTATGTGGGAGATACTTTAGTCATACAAATGTCCTATATGTTTATGCCTGGAAATCTTCCACAAGAAAGAGATCTCCTTAAAAAATTACTTAGATTTTTATAGGTCCTCCACGTCAACCAAGAGCTAAAATTTAACACAGTACTCTACAAATAATCAGTGGTTAGAGGGAATTAATTGAACGGCAATGGATGAGATATAAACAAGATAAGAGATTTGGTTCCCGGGGAATTGCACTGAGGATGTATATACACTGTCAAATAAGGATACTGGTTGGCTATTCATCTATCTGTATCCGATCGAGCACCTCCACCAACAGGTGATGTATTGAAAGCTTCTATTTAGAAATTTAAAACAGCTCCTAAGATCTATTAGAGGAACACTCAATATGATGGAGATGTTGCAAAACTAGTCAGCATCTATCCATTGAATTTGAGTACTCTCAAGCTGTATCGTGAGCGTCAGGGATCTCAAACTTTTTTTTTTCTTTTTCTAATGTAATTAAATATCTGGAGTCATAATTATAAATTTGTTTTTCATGCAATACATCTTCCTTACCAGTAAATTTCAAGCAACAACCCGTAAGAACATCTCCAATTGGAGATTCTCATAGAAGTTCTCATCCAAAATGATATTATCAAAAAAAAAAAATACATGAAAGAGGAAAAGAAAAGTATCTGAGAACTCATGATATGATATATACATGAGATACCTTTTCCCTATGTGTCACTTTCATGTCCATCTATTTTTCTTCTCAGTATGAAAATTTAAACAAAAATTAAATAGAATTGGAATGTTGTATTTGTTTGTTCATATACCATTCTGTGACACTTTATGAATTGACATGCTCTAAATAATATAGTTGCTATGTAAGAGTAGAAATCAACTTGTCTATCATCAACTGAAGTTAGCTAGAAAGGATGCATCTGAATGGATGAATAAACTTTGAATCATCATGCCAAAATAACCAGAAAAACAAATTGGAATGTATGAAATATCAACAAAGTGAATTGTCTGAAATATCATATGTCAAAATAACCAGAAAATTAGAAATTTGAATCATAATGCTAAAATTTTGCATCTCTGAATGTCAAATTTTGTAACGCTAGTCTTTAAAGTTTTGCACATGCAATGATCAATATATAAT
The DNA here is from genome assembly GCA_905132765.1 of Moricandia arvensis. Lineage (NCBI taxonomy): Eukaryota > Viridiplantae > Streptophyta > Magnoliopsida > Brassicales > Brassicaceae > Moricandia > Moricandia arvensis. The sequence continues at coordinate 57,913 of CAJHQP010001945.1, read as the reverse complement.
TAAAACAAAGACCTCAAAGCGCAATAGTTACCTTTGCCTTCCCTTTCCTTAGCTTAGAATCTAAAACGTCCCTGCACGGTGGTGGCTCGATCCAAAGATTCTCAACAAAGCCATTTTCGTCCAGCATTTGTAATACTCTTGATGGTTTTAGAAGCTGACGAAACGAGTAGAATTCACACTCCATCCTAAAAACTATACTTGGCTACATACACGCTGTTCCTCATCCCTAAAACATCCATTCTTGTCTCAGAGGAGGTGCGACTTGCAAAGATTGTTAAGCCGTCAAGAGTAGCACTACTTATCTCCGCCTATTTCGAAGAAACTAATTTATACACCTTTAGTGTTACGGTGACACATTCATACATGAGTAAGAGCTCTCCTTTCTGTTCCATCAAGTAAAAATACTTGGGTAGATCCAACCATTCATCATTATCATTATGATCAGGGCGTCCACATGCTTGATGATTCAATGTGCGGGAAGCTGGGTCAAAGTCAAATAAAAATATTCCAGCGAAATAAAAAAAGTGATCATTGGCATAGACCAGGTTGCTTCTATGGGTAAAGGGGTCAAAATCAAGGGAGAAAGGAAACTCCATAGTAATCCACTCACTTGCTCCAGGATAGCAAATGCTGATGTCCAAGCGATATATCCACATAAAGTTTAAAGCGACCAACACACAAGTCCCCGATGTAGGGGCAGAAGAGAAAGCAACCTTCTGAAATAACGAGTTATATTTTGGCAAGCTTATGAGCTCCCGAGTGTAGGGGTTGAGGAAGAACAGGTCCATTAAGCTTGATCTCTGCATAAGCAACCATCCATCTTTCGAGTAACAAACAAAGCATCCTGCAGCTATCTCGGGCACATTCAGTGTGTACCTTTTCCACTCTAATGGATCAAAGAGATCAATCAAGTTGCTACCGTAATGAATGGAGATAACCCACGGATGCTTTTCAACAACCCGGACATACTTAGCGGCTTCAAGCCATGCCTTGCAGACAGAAGATGCACATATGTTGTCTTTAATCGGAAGATAAGACATTATCATTTCCAAAAGGCATGATGGAAGGTCAGCCAAAGTGACAACTGTTTTTCTCTCAGACCCATTGTTGTTGTTGTTGACATCTTCTTTCGATCTACATATATATATATATGTATTTTAGATCAAAAATGTTAAAACCAACGAACATATATATGGTTTGCTTATGGAAACATGACACATGAAATATCATTAGATAAAAAGATGTCTCAAAATTCAAATTAATCGTTTAAGAGAGTCAATGGCAGTACAGTGACAAAAAAAAAGAGAGTCAATGGCAGTTATGACATGCATCAGAACAATAAATCATACACTGAATTACAATACATAGGTTTCGAACAGAAGATCATGTTTACGTCTTAAAGGTTTATTATTTTTGCCCTATTTGTTTTTTAACACAACCGTGAAAGCCCTAACGGTTTCGTACGAGTTATTGATTCTGCCGAATTTAACAAAAAGAACTAAATCTACGTACTCAAGTCCTGGAATATCAATGTGAGATTATAAATGAGACAGGAAGATAATTATCTATAATAACGCCACAGGCAGGAACCTTCATTTTCAATCTGAGATAGCTTAAGAGAGAGAGAGAAGAGAGAGGAGAGAGATAACTCACAAGATAAGCTTTGGACCAGTCATCTTGATTTGCGGCGATAAGATAAAATGACGCAAAATGTTTTTGTGACAAGTTGTGATAACTATATATATATATATATATATATATAATAGAATCGCAAACGTGATAAAGCAAACGTGATAAAGCAAACGCTAACACTACTTTGGAATAAATATAATATTAGAAGGAAAGTGAATAAATATTTTGTAAGACTTTGATATTTGACTCGGTTTTAAATGCAGCAAGAACATCATGAAATAGTCATTGAATTCATGAGATAGTAAATAATTTAATAAGTTGAAAACTCAATTATGATAAGGAGGCAGTAAATAATTAAATAATTACCTACCCTTAATCTCTTATTTACGACAGCATTTTGATAAGTTAGTTTCTTACATCTAGTGTTCACATTAACTTTCATGTGGTTTATTATATTAATGCTCTTAATGAATTGAATTGATTATTATAGTTGTCATTATTAATATTTTTTATTATAAATATTTTTTTATAACCACATTATCATAAAAGTAATTTTCTTTTAAAATCAAAAAGAAAATATCTATAAAAGGTAATATCTTTAACATTAAAATATACACTAATTTTATATATTTTTGAAACTCACATTAGTCAATATTAACATAATTATTATAATCTGAGTCACCTTAATAAAACATGTATTTCCTTTTTTTTTAATTTACATATTTCTTCGTACATTTTAAAAAAAAAATTCCTTATTTTTGGTAGTATCTTAATAAAAGGAAAATATGTTAGTAAAAAATTATAAGACTTATCATTTTCCTTATTCACATTTTTTTGCTATTTTCTGGATTTTGATTCCTAGGTTAAAAAGGAAAATTAAGTTATTTAATTAGTTATTTAACTATAAAATTTCATATGTGATTTTAGTTAGGAAGTAAAAAGGAAACATACATTATTTTAAGTTATTTAATAAACATTACAAGTGATAACTATACAATGGTGTCATAATCTAGCATGCCAAATCGCATTATTAGCAATAGCAAGAACAAAACTCAAAGAACAAGATAGATAAGAGGTTGGATTAGTGTCGTTAAACATATACAAGCCATCCTTCATTGAATCGTGTAGAATAAACGGCTGCTTTGTTAGAGAGGTTAGCTCTTGGTTCCTTGAACTTGCTTAGTTTGAGATGAGGGTAAAGAATCCAGCACTTTTCTTTGGTGTGACCATTGTTTTTGCAGAGATCACACACCCAAACCCTTATATCTTCATGCTTAAATACTCTTTTGTCGGCAGTCACAAGATGTCCCTTTATACCAAAGAGTCCAAGCAGTCATTTCTCTTTTTGAATCTATGCACATTATTCTTCAAGTGTTGGGAGATTTTCTGGCCTTATGATGTGTATAATCAATTTGTTGTAAGTAGGATTGAGAGTCATCATGAGGCTTAAGACCTTGTTTTGTTCACTCCTTTCATTAAGGACAGCCGGATCAACGACGCTTAGCCTTAACATCTCAAGCTCACCCCATAAAGATCTAGACTTACCAAAGTGTTGGGTGAACTCCATGTCTTCTTGGTTAAGGTCCTCGATGGACTTTTTGATTTCAAAGATCCGACTCAGGTTGGAGGTATTCACAATAGAAGTAAGCCTCCAAGATCGGTGATTCTTGTGAGTTTTAGATGATAGACAACACTTTCTGATCCTCTTGAATTATTTGCCTTTATCTACAATTATAATTTACTTGCCATGTTGTAGGATCATTTATTTGAAGCTTCATCTTGAGTTACACTCCATAAACAACAACCACCCAAAGTTTTCTTAACCATCCTAGACAACAACAAGTAGTTTACCCCTTTCAAAAGAATTGGAACAACCACTTCATTAAGTTTTCCATGGTCATATCTAGAAAATAGAGAATGAAAAAGACTCGATACGGAAGAAATGATAAAGAGAATAAGAACTTATTACTCTAGTCTTTAATAACAATGTAAGGATTGAATAACAATGAAGTAGAAAGAGAAACTTAATTCATCTATCTTTACAATTGTGGTTACAATAGATTATAATTAAATTTAACTTTCTAGCGGCAAACAAAACTTAGCTTACTAAAAAAAAATAGAAGTATATATATATTAGTTACTATTATACTGCTAGACCGGTCCATTCTTCTGCTCTAGTTCTACATCCAAATATGAGAGTTGGTGATTTAATAAATCAAGAGTCGATAGAATGGGATATGGATATGCTGATAAACTATGTTGACACGGTCTTATACGGAGCTCAACTACTAGTATAACAAATAATAGAGATACTTTCTGCTGGAGCTATACCAAGAATGGCCAGTACACAGTAAAATGAGGTTACTGGGTGGCTCAGAAATTTCTAAGGAAAGATGAGGAAGGACCGAAATGTGGACCTAGTATAACCGATCTCCAAGCCTTTTCTTGGAAGGTTAAACCACCTCAAAAGATGTGTCATTTTATGTGGCAGTTGATAACACGATATGTGGCGGTCACGAAGAATCTGAAATATAGAAATATGAGATGCGATAATTATTGTCCGAGATGTGCAGAGCCGGAAGAGACAGCAACCCATGCAATTTTTGAATGTCCCCTACCCTGCAAGTATGGGCTCTATCATCGACGCCCTCGAGTCCAAACACGTTCCCACTGCCTAGTATCTATGCCAACATGGATTATCTTTCTTGGAGAAATGATGAAATTATTACACCTGAGTCACACAAGGGTCATTATCCTTGGATAATTTAGTATATCTGGAAGGCCAAGAATGACAAACTATTTAGGGGGATTGATCGAGACCCAATGGAATTAGTAAGATATGCAGAGAGTGAATGACTGGCATGGTTTAATGCTAATGAGACGGCCAATATGGACTCACAAGACCACAGGATTGACGGATCACAGATCTTAAGTCTGGAGGATATATGTTTGGTGGACGGTTCTTGGACAGTCGATGATGAGTATAGTGCTTGCGGGTGGGTGTGGAAAAACTGTAGTGGGAAGACTGAGCTTATGGGGACGCGAAATCTAATAAACCGAGAATTGACGCTTCGTTCTGAGTTAGAAGCTCTTAGATGGGCGATTTGGAGTATGTTGCAATATTCGTCTTGTCAGTGATTTGGTACAGATTGCAAGGACGTTATTGCTATGATAAGGGAACCGGAGCCATGGTTAAATTTTGCAACAGAATTAGAGGCTACTAAGACGTTGATGATATCACTACAAGAAAACAGCGTTATTCCGACGGCCATATTCGTCAGAATTTCATCGGAATATCTAAATACCGACGGTATTTTGACGAAAAAGGTCGTCGGAAATACCTCTTCGGAAAAATGTATTTCGTCGGAATTTCGTCGGACTTTCCGAGGAATTTCCGAGGAATAATTTCGTAGGAGTCTTCCTCGGAATTTCCTCGGACATTTCCGAGGAACGAATGTCCTCGGAAACTGCCGAGGAAGAAGTTTCCTCGGAATTTCCGAGGAACAGTTTCCCTCGGAAAAGTACGTACCGAGGACAACTATTCGTCGGATAGTTCCGAGGAAACTCTATCCTCGGACAATTCCGAGGAAAGGGTTTCCTCGGAATTGTCCGAGGAAAGAGTTTCCTCGGAATTGTCCGACGAATAGATGTCCTCGGAAATGTCCGAGGAAACATTTTCCTCGGAATAATCGTAAACCAATTATTTTTTTGAAAAATAATTTAAATATTTTGTATTTTTTAATTTAATTTTTAAAAATAAAATTTAATCTCAAATAATAGAAAACATATTATAATATTATAAAAGTTTTACAAATTAAAAGAAAAAACATTAAACAAGTTTTATTAAAAAAACGCACAGCTAAAACCGGTCGGGAAACATCTGTCTCATCATTGCCATCATTTGTGCATTCGCCCTCTCTGCTGCGTCCACTTTAGCTTGTTGGGTGGCCATCTGGGTCTCCAATGCTGAGATCCGGTCATCCTTGTTCTGTAGCTGCTCCATAATTGCCGGATCAACATAAGGCGCTGATGAAGAAGAAGCACCCGACGGAGATCGACGACCCAAACCGAACAAACGTCCTTTTCTCTTTGGAACCGCCTAAAAAGAAAACATAATGATTTTAGTAGCAATAAAGATAAAAAAATAAAAATATAGTAAAAATAAAAATGAAGATCTTACCGATTCAACAAGCTCGTTTATTTGACCTCGAGACAGGTTGCTGGAACCAGCAGTAGTGGCGTCCTCATCAGAGACAAGCTGAGATAGCCGGAACTCTTCCTCATCCTTCTGGCTTTGGACCAGGTCTATCACTTCCCTCACAACACCATCAGAAATCTCGCCGGTCTTTTTGTTGGTATACGCCATCCTCATTAGGGCGAGATCATCAACCGGGACACCATCATTTTCTTCTGCCTAAAAAATGTAAAAAATACATTAAAAATTGAAATTAAAATGTTTAAAGATTTGAAATACAAAATAGTTTTTTCTTACCATTCGATCTCCGAGAGTGTGAATACTCTGGGCACCCAAGTTGTGCTTGTACATGCCCTTCCCGCGACGCTCGCTCTTGCGGTTGCCAGAGTTGGTCACCGATCGGTCTTGGGACGTCTCTTTCTCCCAGTGTTGTATCAACTCCGCCCACACCGTCTCGTTAATCGATTTTGGTGTCTTTCCTTTGATCCACTTCTGCTTCCACTCATAGATTTGCTTCCCATAATTATCCACAACTTTGTGGTTGAAGTGGAAACGGATGAAGTCTGTCTGATCAGAATTCCAGTTGAATTCTTGCTGAAAAAATACACAATTAGTAAAAAAATTATGTTAAAGATTAAAAAATATGTTAAAAATTAAAATTTACCGCAAACTGACGTAACCACATTTCCCGATCCTCAGAAGGGAAGCTGGTGAAGGTAGGATATCCCTTCTGAAGGGTCGAGTACATCATCCGGTTGATGAAGGTGCTGATCCCGTTCCCCGATCGGTCAAACCTAAGATAAGAGTAAAAATAGGAATGAAAAAATATAATGAAATAAATTTAAAATAAAAATTTTTTTTACCAAGTTTGGTGATGGCCTTGTGGATACGGAGTGAGAACGGTAAGATTTTCCCGACCCGGCTGTTGAACCAACTGTTCAACAGTCATGATTCCCGGAACAACCGGAGGAACGATAGGGTGACCATACTCGTCAGCGGCTTGGTTCATAGACGCTGAAGAATCTCGAGATCGGGAGGACGAACCACTACGACCTCGTGGTGCAGAACGGCGAAGTCTAGTTTGGTTCTCGCCAATAGACCTATTTGTAAAACAAAGTTTTACAAATAATTTTTAATAATGGCAAATATAAATATACAAATGATGCTTTATAAATATAAAAAACGTTTTATATATAAAATTTTTTTTAAAAATATAAAAATAGTTTTATAAATATAAAAAACGTTTTATAAATATAAAAAACGTTTTAAAAATATAAAAATAGTTTTATAAATATAAAAAACGTTTTATAAATATAAAAACCGTTTTATAAATAGTAAAAATGTTTTATATATATTAAAAACTTTTTATATATATTAAAAAAATTTTATATATTAAAAACGTTTTATAAATATAAAAAACGTTTTATATATATTAAAAACGTTTTATATATATTAAAAACGTTTTATAAATATAAAAAACGTTTTATAAATATTAAAAAACGTTTTATAAATAGTAAAACCGTTTTATAAATATAAAAAAATGTTTTATAAATAGTAAAAACGTTTTATAAATAGTAAAAACGTTTTATATATATTAAAAACGTTTTATAAATATTAATAACGTTTTATAAATATAAAAAAACATTTTAAACGTTTTTATAAACCTAAAAAATAGATTTATAAACCTAACAATCCACAATCCAAACAATCCTAAAAATATAATCATAAATCCTAACAATCCTAACAATCCTAAATCCTAACAATTCTAAATCCAAAAACAACAATCTATCAAACCTAAAATCATCAATTTCATCCATAAACTTAACAAAAACAACCAAAAAGAGTGGGATAATGATCTTACATGTTTAGGGATAGATTTTGGGGAGAAATGGAGAAGTTTGACCGGAAATAATGAAGGAAAAGAGATGAGCTTCGCCGGAATTCGAGAGAGAGATAAGAGAAATGGGGAAGAAGAAAGGTCTCCGGTAAAATAGACACGAAAATTTCCGAGGAAAAGGGTCGTCGGAATTTCCTCGGAAATAGTAAACTTGATTTTCGCAAAATTTTTTGGCGGTTTGTTTCCCGGGTAATGGAATTTCCGAGGAAATTCCGACGAAATGAAAAACCTTCGTCGGAATTTCCTCGGAAATACCATAAATCGGACAAAATATCATAATCTGTGCAGAATATATTCGTTTTCCGAGGAAATTCCGAGGAAAAAGGAATATGCCCTGCATGTTCCCTTATTGGACAATAATTTTTTATTTTCCTCGGAAATTTCGAGGAAAACATATTTTAGGGTTTGAAAACATCAAATTTGTGAACCCTAGTTCATTTCTTACACAATTTCAAAGTTGTCCAATGCATAACATTGAGAATCCTATCTAAAGATGTGTATAAACCATTATTTACAAAAAAATCAAAATTGATTACAAATATTGTCTTTCCCGTTTAGTAAACTTTATAAGAGTTTCTCTTGAAGTGTATGAGTTTCGTTCATACAATCGGAAAAGTGTTAATTATTTGAAATTAAACTAACATTTGAACTGAAAATCAATTTAAGACACTTAGGAAGGGTTTTGTGGTTGTATGTTTTTCATTTCTAACCGTAGAATGATGTTTTCGGTTCAAATTATCCCATTTCCTCGGAATTTCCTCGGTTATTTCCGAGGAAATTCCGAGGAAGAGGAAATTCCGAGGAAATGGGATACCCTAAACCTAAACCCCAAATCCGAAATGTACAAAGATAGTTTCCGAGGAAATTCCGAGGACTAACCCTTACTTCCTCGGAATTTCCTCGAAAAAAAAAAAAACGTGATGTGGTTTATATTCTGATTCCGAGTCATCACCAGATGAATCTGAATCTGAATCTTGGTGAAACTCTCCAATCACAGGTTCATTCTCTTTGTGAACTACAACTTCCTCTCCAAAGTCGGTTAAATCGACTACTAACTCAGCGTTTGCTAAATCTTCAGCTGCATTTAAGTTTCCGGATGTGCTTCATTGTAGTGGGTCTTGATCAGAACTTCCCTGAACTCGCCCTCTCGGGTTGAGCGAAGTTACAAAATTTGGTATCATCATGGAGAAACTGATTATGAATATGGTAGTACTAGCGAACCTCAGACTGCGGATAGGTTAGAAGAACCAATTAGAACGGATGTAGATTATGGTGTAGGTACTGAGCAGATGGTACATGATCATTTTAGAGAGGAAGAATTACCCAATGCAGAAGCTAGGTGATTTTTTGATATGTTGGATGCAGGGAAACAACCTTTGTATGAAGGTTGCAGAGATGGTCATTCGCCTTTATCATCTGCAACAAGACTGATGGGCATTAAAACATATTATAATTTGGCTGAAGATTGTGTGGATGCGATTGCTGATTTTGTAAAAGGTGTTCTACCAGAAGATAATCTAGCTCCGGGTTCATACTACGAGGTTCAGAAACTCGTTGCTGGTCTTGGTTTATCGTATCAGGTAATAGATGTATGCACCGATAACTGCATGATATACTGGAGGGCGGATGAGAACCGGCTTCAGTGCAAATTTTGTGGGAATGCTTGTTATAGAGATACTAGTGGAAGAGTTCCAGTGCCATACAAGAAGATGTGGTATTTGCCGTTGACAGAAAGGTTGAAGAGGTTGTATCAGTCTGAACGCACAGCCCAACCAATGAGATGGCATGCGGAGCATTCAACAGATGGTGAGATTAGACGTCCTTCAGATGCAAAAGCTTGGAAGAATTTCCAATCAACATATCCAGAATTCGCATATGAGAGAAGAAATGTCTACCTTGGATTATGTACCGATGGTTTTAGCCCATTTGGCAAGCATGGAAGACAATATTCTCTATGGCCAGTCATTCTTACACCATACAACTTACCGCCAAACTTGTGCTTGCGCTGAGAGTTTTTGTTTCTCTCAATTCTCGTTCCCGGGCCAGAGCATCCTAGGAGATCACTTGATGTGTTTCTTCAGCCACTAATATATGAGTTGCAACAACTATGGGCTCAAGGTGCTGAAACATACGATGTTTCGTGTAAAGAAAATTTTCAAATGCGGGCAGTACTTATGTGGACAATAAGTGATTTTCCAGCATATGGTATGTTATCTGGATGGACAACGCATGGAAGGTTATCATGTCCATATTGTCAAGATAACACAGATGCTTTCCAACTAAAACACGGAAGGAAAACGTGTTTGTTTGACTGTCACAGGAGATTCCTACCACTTGATCATCCATATCGTAGGAGTAGGACTTTGTTTACGAAGAACAAGAAGGTGTTTGATAGTCCACCTCCGAAAATTTGTGGGGCAGATTTGTTGACACAGTTAAGAGATTTTGGTGCAGAAAAGACGCCAGATGTTGGTGGACATGTGCATTATCCAGTAGATGGTGTTGGAGAACTACATAATTGGCACAAGAAGAGTATTTTCTGGGATCTACCATACTGGAAGGATCATCTGCTGCGGCATAATTTAGATGTCATGCATATTGAGAAGAACTTTTTGACAATATCATGAACACGATCCTTAACGTCCAAGGTAAAACAAAAGATAATTTGAAGTCAAGACTTGATTTGGTCGATATATGTGCTCGTTCCGAACTTCATGTTGATGAGAATGGTAGGGCTCCTGCTCCCATATACCGATTGGATGAAGCGGCAAAAGATGCGTTCTTTGATTGGATTTCAAACGATGTGGAATTTCCAGATGGTTACGCATCTAATTTGCGTAACTGTGTTGACAGAAGAGAAGGAAAGTTTATCGGCTTAAAGAGTCACGATTGCCATGTAATGATGCAGCGCCTCCTTCCGTTTGCCTTCTCGGGACTATTACCACGAAATGTTCATGAAGCAGTTGCAGGGATAAGTGCTTTTTTCCGTGATTTATGCACGCGATCAGTGACTCCAGAAGGTATCCAAAATTTGAAGTCTAACATCCCTGTGATCCAGTGCAACCTCGAGAAGATATTTCCTCCATCATTTTTTGATGTTATGGAACATCTTGTTATTCACTTGGCAAGAGAATTGGAACTTGGTGGTCATGTGCAGTATAGATGGATGTATGTTTACGAGCGGTATATGTTTCATCTAAAGAAGAAAGTCAAGAATTTAAGCAAGGTGGAAGGATCTATTGTCGTACAGATGATAAATGAAGAAACTTCAAACTTTGCTGAGTACTACTTTCCAGCAGAAGTGCAGACAAAAAACCGAAAACCTGCTCGGCATGATGATAGAGGCGAAAGGGCAACATATTATGTTACGGTTCTAAACATCTTCACAGATGTCGGACGACTCAGCGGAAAATCAAAGGACCGTCGACTTACTGAGCAGGAGCACAGTCATTTGCAAACATATCTGATCACCAACTGCGAAGAAATTCTTCAATATGAGAGGTACATATACAAATATGTTTAACAATTATTATTTTTACAAGTTGTAATTTAAATCTTAATTAATTTTATTTATTTATGTGTACAGGATTTTTATGGCTGAAAAGCGGTTCACTCATAGACACGCCACAGAAGAAGAACTTGAAGAACTGAAGCAGAGAGAATTTGCTGCTTGGATGCTTGGTTATGTGAGTACTTTAACCCTTGTAATATAAATCAGATGTTATAATAATCCTTAGAATATTGCTATAACATATTTTCTATTAATAGGTGTATGCTGCAATTGCCAGAGGTGAAACATTTGACGATTGGATACGCGAGATGGTGTGTGGACCACAACATGTTGTGAAGTCATATCCGAGATTTTGTACTCGAGGATATGCATTCACAACTCATAAGAGAAGTCGTTCAAGTACAACTTATGATGCTGGTGTCTCGTCTGCATCTGGAGATGATGTGTACTACGGGAATATACGCGAAATTTTGGAGATCAAGTATCCGAGCATGGTTGGATTGCGGTGTACGGTTTTCTATTGTGATTGGTATGATAACACTGCAGATCGAGGTGTGAGAACAGATGCATTTGGTGTTACATCAGTACATTCGCGACGAAAACTGCAATATTATGATCCTTTCATTCTTGCTTCGCAGGCCGATCAGGTAATTATATATATGTTAATTTATTCATAATGATTCATTCGTCTGTATATTATTATTACTAATTTACATATAAATTTGTAATATTTTACAGGTTTGCTATATCAAGTATCCTCGGGTTAGGAACAGAGATGTAAACCCATTCAAATATAGATGTGTCCAAACATCTCACTTTTTATAACCTTTTTATTTTTACAAGTAGAGCAAGGACATCTTAACATACTTGTTTTCGCTTCCGGTTGTCGTTGAATTAGCCTCATGAATTCGGCTATACCTTCTTGATATTCATCCGTAAGCAATCTCGTGTTAGGATCCATATGAGGTCGATCCATCCAAGAACGATAATAATTTGAAGAAGACATAGTTTTTCAGTATATTTTGTGTGCAAATTGTGTGAGAAGATGAAATATTGAGTGAATGGAGAGGGTGAGGGTGCTTGTATTTATAGATGAAATACTGCCGGCATTTCCGACGAAATTCCGACGACTCCTCGGAATTTCGTCGGAATTATTCAACACCACAACGGCTACCCACAACAGCTCTTTTAACGGATATATTCCTCGGAATTTCGTCGGAAATAACCGACGAAATGGGTTTCCTAGGAATTATTTCGGTTTATACCGACAAACTCCTTTTCCTCGGTAATTCCTCGGAAATTTCTGACGAAATTCCGAGGAAACACGATTTTTAATTTTCCTCGGAATTTTGTCGGAATTCCGTCGGAAATTTCCGAGGATATATGTGGCCGTCGGAATTTCCGTCGGAATATGCCATGTTTTCTTGTAGTGTATGCTTCCCAAGGTTCAAGATGTCATATCCCAAGGGCTCACAATGAAATCTCAGATGCTCTGGCCAAGACTGCACGTTTATTTCATAAAAATCTTTGCTTTGTTGGTTGTTCTAATCCGGTCGGGCTTTCCAGACCACATCAAATTTAAGTAATAGAATAGCCGTTTGTTGAAAAAAAAACAGCAAACACTAGAAATGTATGGAAAACCAAATGGAGAAACTCCATGCATTTATTATTTTGTTCTATTGTAGTTTTGTATGTATTGCATTCAGATTATGTACTATCTGCTTACTCCATCCAATGATCAAAATGTTTTTGAAAAAAAGGAAATGAAGAAAACCTATTAAAATAATATAGACTATGATATTCTATGGTTGTAACTGTAGTAGAATACACTACTTCTATAATGAAATTTGGAACATAATTTACAATGGGAGATTAAATATGTTTTGAATGGACTTGCTGCCTGTCAAAATTTAGCATGAAAATTGGGTGTACAACGTACTTTACTTTTATATTAAAACTTGTTACTTTTAAAAAAATATTAACATGGGATATCTCGAACTTATCAAATAGATTAGACTAATATAAAAACCTTTCAGAGAATACCCTCAGAATTTTTATATAAGAAGCAAGAGAAATTACTTAGAATGATTTTAATCATACTAAAATTACTAGGCAAACTCATAATAAATTGTAATTACTAAAATGACACAAGGAACAAGCAAATTTACGAGAAACCCATCCTTCACTACACTAGCCATAAATTTACCATGAAAACTAGGGTTTTTGCAAATATGACTCAAAACTCAAAGTCAAACACAAAACTAATCCATGAATTTTTTGAAACTTCCATTTGTCCTATTCACCACAAAAGTTCGGATTATTCATGAAAATGTCATTACTAGTTTTTTGAAATGATTATTTTACCTATCATCCTCATCTTCATCAAATATTTATAATATTGTCATTGCCATCAATACACCAACCACCATGAACAACCAATTTGAAATTTTTAATGCACCTGAAAACCAATTTTCAATCCTCTTATCTCATTTCTAATGCTCAAAAACTATTATTTCGCTTTTCTCTATATTCATGTAAAAAACCCCAAGATTTTGATTCTAAACTTTGTAAAGTTCAAACTCATGCTTCTTGGTCATTAACAATCGGATATGTTTCGTGGTGAAGTTTTATGTGCTATGAGAAGATAATCTAAGTTATCTCAGTATTTGAAAGTAGAATTGATTTTTTCCAGATTTGTTCGTCAGAAGACTTCTGTATAAGTTTTCTGATCGTTGAAGACTTATATGTAAGTCTTCTGGTCAATGCAGAGGTTACTTTAGCAATTAACTTTATGTGTGGTTTTTAGAGACGGCTTCTCTGGAAATCTTCCGACTTTTCTTTGTTAAAAAATATCTCAAAAATACTTGAGAAGACTTCACGGTAAGTCGTCGAGGATAAACAAGTTAGTTTTGCAATTAACCGGATTGTGTCATAAATTTGACTTTTTCAAGATGACTTACACAGAAGTCTTCCGCCAGAAGATTTTCCAGTAAATCTCTTGAACTCTTGGTGGAAGTCTTCTCAGTGTTGGTGAAAGTCGTCAGAGGTTACTTTTGCAATTGAAAAATAAAATTTAAATAATTAATTTTAATTAGGCGACTTCTATGTAAGTCTTCAGGCAGACGACTTACACGAAAGTCTTCCAAAATTTGTTTTTCATATTCTGGTCAAACCTTGCAAATCACAGAAGACTTCTATGTAAGTCGTGTGACAGAAGACATACACGTAGGTCGTCTAGTTAAAATTAAATATTTAAGTTTTATTTTCTAATTGCAAAAGTAACCTGAGACGACTTACATATAAGTCGTCTAGTAAAAATTAAATATTTAAGTTTTTTTTCTGCTAGACGAGTCATCTAGGAAAGTCAAATTTCTGATAAAATTTGGTCAAATGTAAAACTATCATCTTTATCCTAGAAGATTTACCGGGAGGTCTTCTCTAGTATTTTCGAGATTTTTTTGAAAACAAAAGTAAGCTAATATTTACAAAGGAAGACTTCCAAAGAAGCTTTATGTAGAGTAGACTTATTTGGAAGTATTCCTTTGTAAATTTTCAATTGCAAAAGTGACCTAATAACGACTTCCTAGAATACTTCTTACGTCAAATTTAAATAAAATTTCATTTTCACTAAAACTATAAAGATTTTTTAACATTTTCTTGTTAATTCATGTATATTAGTTGATATTTATTTGGGTTCTGAATGAAATTTATAACTTAATTGGTTTTAATTATGAGTTTACTAATAATCATGGTTATAAATGTTTCTAACTAATCCGAAAAGACGTGGCACGTTAAGTTTTTGTAAACTTGTTAAGTAGCTTTAAGATATATTTTTCAACTTTTAAAAGTGTTAAGTAACTTCAAAAATATCAAGTAATATGGTTTAATGTGTCTTTTTAGATCATAATATATACTTTTTTACTTTCATGAAATTTAAAATTTCAATTTTCACTTAAAATTTGAGTTTTCCGCTAAAAGTTTAATTTCACTCTTAAATTATCGCTTATATTACAATTTCCCGCTTTAAATTTTAATTTTCCGTTTAAATTTCCCTTGATCTTGGCTCTTTCTCCCTCTTTTATAGATCCTCCCGGCAAATCATAATGGAGACGTCTTTCCGGCATGAATCTTCTCATCTTTTTGGCAATCCTTTAAGACTTTTGACCTTCTCGTGTTTTGGTTTGACTCTCTTGATCTCGGAGAGTCCGAGATGAGCTAAAACTTTGATGGGCCGTCATTTTCCTAGTGGAAATCTAGTTGGTATCAGAATTCTTCTTGATTTGGGTCATTATCTCGGATCGGGTCAAGAGTGGGTGAAATTCGGCTCCAACGGATGTTTTGAAAAAAACACCTAAGAATTATTTTGTTACAACACACACACACATACATTTTTTTTTTTTTTGTTTAACCTGGGGTATCCCAGGCCGAGGCCCAGACTAATCCCCAAGGGGAGGTGCAGCCCACGGATGGACCCTCTCTCCGGGTATTCAAATGGGCTTTACCAACACAGCCCATATCCGCGTGGCCCAACGTTGGGGTAATCTGAGTGGAGGGGTTTCGAACCCGCGACCCTCACACACACACATACATATCATATCAATAAACTAAGTCTTATCAAATTAATAAAGATAAACATTGAATGGCGTTGAAAGTATCTCAGTTTTGAAATACAAAAATTAGAAACATTTTATAAAGGAAATATACATAAATAAATGGGCAAATCTCTCAAATAGAATTTTTGAAGTTTTGTCACAAAAATATATCTCAAAGAAAAAATGACCAAAGTAGACTTTTAAAAAAAAATATTTTATTTTAATTTTAAGCCTCATCTCCAAAATTTCACTCCATAACTCTAAACCCTAAGTCTAGATTAGTTAACTCAAGAGATATAAATGTATATTTACATCATTTAATAAAGTATATTTTGTCATTTTTCTCTTTAAAAGTTATTTTGGTGACAAAAACATTTTTAAGTTTATCTTAGGGTATTTCTCTAAATAAATCTATTGATATTTTAAAAATATTTATATTTAATTTTATATTTTTTAAATTATATATATATATATATATATATATATTGTAAACATAAATGACAATATGCTATTTAAACTATTTCGAAGACCTACTTACCACCAAGGTAGAAAGATAGATAATTATTTGGAATATCTAGAAACAAAATGAACTTAAAGTTCGCCCGTGTGAGAATAATACTGAAAGTATTAAATAGCTGCCCAATCAAATTGCATCCCCTCGTTAACAAAGACTGTATCTTTTATATGCCTTGTATATGGTCCATTTGAATTTGTTAATAATTTCTTGCTCTTTGTACCATCGGTTGTCACTATTTTGTGGCCTACCCTCGTTGAATAACATGTTATATCTTTGAGGACAAATGTTTTTATTGACTTCCTGAAAAAGTAAACCAGCTTGTTTGGGATAAGAACAATGATTTGCGGCATTCTAATTGTCTAACAAAGGAGTACGTTCACATTGTAATTTCATGTCAATAATATTGACTCTTTTGTTTGTTGTATTTGGAATCATCCTAATTTTAGTTGCATGTTCTTAGACTTAGTTACGTGTACGATTTGCATGAAAGTGTGCGATTGGGATTAATTCAGTCGTCGTCTGGTTGACTTTAATTGGAACCACTAATAATCATAGAATAACGATTTACGCTTATATTTGGACCAGACAACTACTATCAATTCGTACGAAAATGTTGAAATATATAAACCTATAAAAAAAATTTACGCAGATTATTATTGTAGAAGAAAACAAAATATCTCATTTGGTCGACGAAAAACACGTCTTTGAGTTGAACCAAAACGACGCACACGTCTTGAAGTATTCTAAATGAAAGATAAAAAATATGCGTAAACCAAGTTACAAAAAATAATAATAAATAAATGCATAAACCAAAATGCGCCATAGTTTCCTCTATAAAATATATTTAATTGAGGGTTTGAAAAAAGAGATGCAAGAGCTCGGTAAAATTTTATAAAAATATTTTAACTAAATTTTGTTAAGCATTTTAAAACTATCCAATTTAATGCACTAATTAACTATTTTATTTATTTTAATATATAAAATATTAAAAGACATCTATTTTAATATCCAAAATTTATTTATTTTAACTAAAATACTATTGAGCTTCAACTAAATTTTAAAAATCTCTAAAATTTACAAAAATAAATCTCATAAATTTTTAATTTTATTTTTTGTTTGAGAAACAAAAGTAACTAAACTGTGTATAATCTTAAATTTTGTAATAAAAGATTAAAATCTTAATATTGAATTTAGTCTTTATTTAAATAGAAAATTTATTTATTTATTTTTCCTTCAAAAATAAATTTTCAAAAAAATTAATTTTCTCGCTAATTTATTTCATTTTTCATAAATAATTAGAATAAAATTAGAAATTTAATATTTATTCTTAGGTTTTTGAGTCTCTTAAAATTTTGTTTGAAACTTATTAGTAATTTTAATTAAAATAGACAAAGTTTAGGTATTAAAAAGTGAAAATATTTTTAAATTTTTTTATTAAAATGAATAAAATAATTAGTTTGAGTATTAAACTGGATAGCGAAAAAGTTTAGGTATTAAAAAAATTAATCAAATTTAGTTGGGGTATTTTTATAAATTTTCCCATTTGAATATTGATTTTGTTTCAGTGAAATAATAAATGCGTAAGAGTTTCATTCGTATCTTTGATGTAAAGGTTCTCCGTCATTGATCCTATTTTCATCCTGCTCAATGAAATAGATTTTGAAAACAACGCCTGAGTTTTATATATTTGCATTTGTATTATTGTTGCAATCTTCAGATTGACATAATATCACTATGTTATTAACCAAGCGATTACATATCTCGTGTCTAAAAACAATACTTAAAATATAGTTCTTAAAATATCGAAGTATCAAACTATGACTACCTTCTCCAAGGTGTAGTTGAAACCCACAATATGTTCAGCTAAGAAGGAACCTGTCAGTTCCAATCAATAATATGTGACCATTTTCGTCTTGTATATCCAAAAGAAACCGGTTAGCTCTGAACTAAAACTGGTGACGCTGTCAAGCTGATGCTTTATGCGTTACAAAATTTTAAGATTTTAATAGGTATCAATTGCAGATTTTGTTGTTGTTGTGGTGTAATAGTAAACACTCTCCTTAATGCTTTAGAGGTTAAAAGTTCGAGTCTATTTTTTACTTTAATTAAACGAATGTTTTCTCATGGCGCACCTCAAATGATTTTTTCCTGGTTCTTGTTCAAAATAATCATACAGTGTATTAAATTATAATTCATATGGTGATATTGTGATGTAAAACACTTAACCACTATATATGAAGTATGTCACTGTTTCTGTATTTTATGGTAACCGGGTGCAACATTCTTTTTTTTTCTTTTTGAACGACACCGGTTTTAACATTCATACTAATGGAAATTAAATTTCATGCCTGTTCGGGTTGTACGATTAGTGATGATGTGAATATGAGTTACATTAGCTCAATGCCAGAAGTAACTTGACGTAGGTGGGGACACTGGTGTCTTTGGAGCCAGTCTTGCAAAGATATTTATACAGATCTAGTCGCAAACAATGAATCAAAGAAGTAAAAGATCATTCTTCGCTTTTAGTAGTCGAATATGAAATCAGAATAACATTATTAAACCATTAAAACTCGTAGAAACCTTCTTAATTCAGCTATTTAACTAATAGCTCATTAATTATACTACATAAAGAAGTTTAAGTTTTAAATTTCAGATATAATGCCAATTATGAAAAATTAATTGTGGACATCAACTCATACATCCACTGTCTAAGAATATTGATCGTACTGCCAGAGACACCGTATTGGGCAACATTAAGACAAAATATCAAAGGTATGTTCTGGTCTAACCTTGTTTTTTCTTTCCCAAAGTTTTACTAGTGAGAAATCTACATTTACAAACAAATGAGATTCACATTTTAGCAGAAGAAAATAGCGTATCTTTTCCACAAAGAATATCGTACAAAACACCCTAACACATGAGATTCAAAGCCCAACCGAATCTTGCTGGATATTGATGTCCTTCTAATTTATGACATAAGAGTCTCACATGATCATGAAACATTTTGTATTGGTTGGGATTTATCTACCAGATGTAGAAGCTCTGTTGTGATATAACTACGAGTCAAAGACTGAATAAATGTGCAATGGCAAAGGGATCATGAACTCATGATGGTGGTGATCATAACATCATTGACATTGTGACAATAAGACAATTAAAGATGAATGCGCAAACTAAGTCAGTTTTTTCTCTCTTAATTTTATAAGTCAGATTTTGTATACGATAAAGGATCAGATTCTTTTCTTTTTAGAATTAAGAAAAAGTCTTTATATATAGAGAAAGAAAGAAAAAAATATTTAACAAGTTGGTACTCTTTACATCCTTACAAAACCCTATAAATAGCCACACTTTCTCTTCATTTCTCTTCATCTCTCTCTCAGTAACACTCAATAGTCCTTATAACATCCTCTATAAGAATGGCTTCAAAGAACTCAGCATGCCTCGCTCTTTTCTTTGCTCTCAACATCCTCTTTTTCACGTTGACCGCTGCAACTGATTGTGGCTGCAGCCCAAGTCCCAAACCCAAGCCGGGCCCAAGTCCTAAGCCTAAGCCGCTCCCAAGTCCCAGGCCCCCCAAGCATGTCCCAAGTCCGTTTGTTCCAAGTCCCTCGGTCCCAAGTCCAAACCCTAGGCCTGTCACACCTCCAAGCACCCCTGGCTCATCCGGAAACTGTCCTATAGATGTCCTTAAACTTGGTGTATGCGCAAACGTTCTAAGCGGGCTACTCAACATAAATTTGGGTCAGCCATCAGCCCAACCATGCTGCTCGCTTGTGCAAGGTTTGGCTGACCTCGACGCTGCAGTTTGTCTCTGCACTGCTCTTAAGGTCAACGTTCTTGGAATCAACCTTAACGTTCCTATATCTCTCAGCCTTCTTCTCAACAAGTGTAACAAGAAGGTTCCGTCCGGTTTCGAATGCACTTGAATTAGCTATGCATATGACGTGCACACAGTTTCCTCTTCAAAATATATTTATGGTTTGAATAAAAGCAAGCAAGCTAGAGCTTAATATTTAAATTTAAATTTTGTTTTCAAGTGATGTAATAAATGCGTGAGAGTTTCATACTTTTCTTTGTTGTAAGCGTTTCCTTTCGTTGGTGCTTGTAAGTTCTATACCTATTTTCGACCTGTTTAATGAAATAGATTTTATAACCAACGTCTTAGTTTCAAATACTTTTGGTACAATCTTCAGAGTAACATAGTATCACTATGATATTAACCAAACGATTAATACATATCTGGTTTCTAAACACAATACAAAAATGTAATTAATTAAACGATGACTCTTTCTCTAAAATTGTGGTGTAGTTGAACATTATATTATGTTAAGCTGGGAATGAACATGTCGGTTTCTCAAAAGTCCGATCAGTAAGTCTTATGTATGTGGTCATTTTCTTCTTGTGTGTCCGAAAGAACTGTGGTTGTTTATTTGTGATTTTATTAGCCTATGACCAAAAATTTATGTGATTATGAGTCTACGAGGCATGAATCGAAAATTCGTGTAACGAAAAGTTTTTACCGAAATTAATAATGGCTATGTTGAGAAGCCTAGTTTCTTGGCCGAATAAGCGATACCTTGCATGAACGTTTAAGGACAACGTTAAAAATAGCAATCACCGAGACTGTTCAAGCAGTGATGTTTATGTATAGAGATGAGAAGATCAGTAACAATTAAAAAAGAATATATTACATACTTTGATTATGAGTGGAAGAATTACGAGGTTGGTCCAAAACATTTTTACTATAAAAATATATAACAAGATGTAATATTAAAATGATTAAATTTTATTTCTAATTAAGTAAACCTAAACTCCAAATTAAAATAAGAGAACCTAAAAATAATATCTTGTTTAAAAGTTATTTAGAATAAAAAAAATATTTTTATACAGTTATTTGTTAAAAGCTATTTTGATATAGTATGGTATTTTTAAATTTAACAAGTATAACCCCATGACTAAAAAATTTAAAAATATGTTTGTGTGCTCTTTTCTATATCATAATATAGAAATATACAGTATATTAAATTTGAATTCATATGGTGATACAGTGATGGGAAACATTATCCATCATATGTGGAGTATGTCATTGTCATTTTTGCTATTTTTATGATAACCGGTTTTATCATTCATACGAATATAAATTAAAGTCCGTGCGTGTTCGGGTTGTATGACCCGTAATGATGTGAATGTGAGTTACATTAAGCTCGTTTCCACAAGCAAGTTGACAAATGTAGGGACACTGCGGTCGTTGGAGCCAGTCCTACGAAGATATTTTACAAATTAAATCCCAAATAACGAGTCAATGAAATTAAAGATAACTCTAAGGGAAAAGTGCTTGTATCCTAATGGTACTTTCTTCTCATAGATGAGTGCTAGAGGTACCGAGTTCCAACATCTATCATGATGGTTGTGAGACCCTTGGCCCGGCCCAAGAAGAAGCCCACTTGTTGGAGGCCCAAAAGGAAAAAAATCTTAGCTAGGTTCTCGTCCATCTTTTATAAAAGGAGGAGACTCTTTAGGTTAGAAACATAACAAGGAGACCAAACGAAGCCCTGCGAGACCGAAGAGCCGTCGCCGACCACGCCCAGCCCCGCCCCACCGCTGGAGTCACGCCGGAGCACCGCCGCCGACCACCCTCGCCGGAGTCCTAGCCGTCATCTATGAAACCCCAGCCATCGGTTGCTCGATTCTGCACAGTGTAACCAGGTTCAGATCTTGTAGTACCCCTCTCAAACCTTCTTGGATGAGTAGATTTGAGATCTAAAACTCCCTTTCTTGTCTGATGTATTGGGAATACAGATCTGATACTGTGACCGCTTCTCAACTCCTTCTTAGATCCAGATCCATTCAGACAAGCAAAACTAAGGTGAGGACCCGGTCGTGAACTCTTATCTCGTCCTATAAGCTCTAAGATCAGTCTCTCGTTAATAAGGTCTACACATAGTTAGATCTTTGCGTTTATGTGCTGTTGTGTGATAAAACTGTGAGATATGATGATTGATTGTGATGATGTGATGAGAATACCTAGATTTGATAGGTTGTTAAAGGATAAACCGGTTGTGTGTTAAGAATGAATGAGATATGTGATATGAATGAAAGTGATGTGATGAGAATGAAAGTGATGTGATGAGAATGAGATCATGTTAAAGTGTAAAGAGTATGATTGATGTGTATGATGTGACACCGAGAACGGGGGGGGGGGGACGTGTTGGGACACGGGGTATGATAAGTGGTGTATGGCGCCTGGTAGGATCGAGTCATGCCGAATCTGTGCATAAGTGACTATGGAACCGTGAGGACAGACAGTGCCTGATTGAGCCAAAGAGGCCGTGACCGGGTAGTCATATAGGATGCTACGGATCGTAGCCCGCGAGGGCGCCCGTAGGAACTTGCAGCGAAGGGGGACTCCTAATAGTTCTCCCAAGGACGTGCGGTAGGTCCTAGAGGTCTAGTTTGCTTGTTTGCTTGTCGCATGCTAGTCCTTATTAGCTTGTGACTGTGATGAATGTTTGTATGTCTTGATATGAGTTCGTAGGTTCCTAGAACTTACCCTCACTGAGTAACCCCAATACTCACCCCTCTCTTTTGTAGGTACGAACGAGGAGGACAAGGAGTAGAAGTCTGGTGGTGTCATCTTTTGGGTTTTGGTTTTCTTTAAGTGATTTTTGGATTCAAAGACTATTACTTTCATGTTTTCTGAAATGGTTAAGTTGGGTTTATGTAAGACAATGGTTTTGTTGGAATGAAGAGGTTTTGTACTCAATGGAATGTGATTGAGGTTTAAGTGTTCGGTTTTGGGGACACGGTCCTTACAGTGGTGGTACTTAGCATCTTTATATAAAAACCCCTTCATACGCTTAGGGACAAGCGGTATATACTAACTTGTAGATATTTCGGAAGTAGGGTTTTCCCTAGATATGGGATCGTGTTGGAGTGGGGTTAGTCATTGTAAAAAGTTTACCTTTACAGTTTCAGTTTTTAGAGAAGTGTTTGCATCCCAGTGGTACTTTTTTCTCACAGATGAGTGTCAAAGGTCTCGAGTTTGAATCTCTACCACCATAGTGGTATTTAGCCTCTCCAAATAAACTCCTTCATATGTGTAGGTCTCGAGTTTGAATCTCTGCCACCACTAGAATCATGTTGCCATTACACTTAGGCCTTGAATGAAATGTGGTTTTAAAGATGGGTGATACACAAGGTGGATGAACCACCCTAATTTCTCTATTCAACAATACTACAATATTATCGTGAATACTAAATAAAGGAGAAGTTATTGGGTTATGTACTTTAGTGTATTTAGAAATCCATATAATATTTACAAATCAATGTAAAATATACTGAATTTTAAATCTAACATATAAATTTTAATTAGTATTTACAAATCCGGACGTTTTTCCTCGGATTTGTGTCTTTGTATTTTTAACAAAGAAATCCATTTAAATTTATTATGATATCAAATATATTAGTAAATCTGAATGATTGAATAACACCTGATTTCAATTAAAATTAATAAATCATGAAACCAATAACACATGATTTCAATATGAATTTTAAAATCATAGAACAAATAAAAGAACAAGTATAATTAAAATAGTTGGATAGCTAGTGAAAAAGTTGGATGGATTATTAAATTGTTGGATACTTAACTATAAATATTTGGTTGAATACAAAATATAAGTGGTAGGCTTATTACATGTTTGAATATATAATCCCCAATAATTGGGTAGCTAATAAATATTGGGACTGGTTAACAGAATAGGGAGCTCGATAACATAGCCATGTAAAGCATTAAGATTTACAACACATAACGGTTACGACTAAAGTGTGTAAACAGCTCTATACAAACAAAAGAATGGAAATAAACTTCCACAAAAACTCTAAGCTTGAATATAAATTGTTTTACATTCAAACACAGTATATGATGTTAAAAACATGGTGTCTGAACCTAAATCTACATTTATACTAGTTAAACATTTAGATATAAGTTGAGATAACATAAATAACATGGCCAGGAACGCTAATGCAAAAAAGGCGTTTAAAATTACAGGAAAATATGCCAATAGAGAAAACAATTTTGGAGCCACATCGTCATTAGTTTTCTGATCCATTACATGAGATGTAGGGTGATTAACAATGTGATAGATATAAGTTTAAATGAGTTAACAGACCAATGTAACTGTAAAATCATCTATTTTCTACCCAGCTATTAACATTTGAGATGCATTGCTATTATTAGCCAGCTAAAAAGTTATTAGCCAAGAAATAAAATTATTATCAAGATAATAAAATTAGAGGTGTTGTATAATTAAAAACAGAATAGCTAACAATGGCCCTAGCAAGCCATTTGCATAAGGTTACTTTAGCAAGTAAACAAACCGACCAGAAAATAAATTGGAGATAGCTAGCACAACAGACAAATTCTTACAGTGTCTTTAACACCTGCAATTGTATCGTATAGAGCAAGAATGGTGGGGGGAGGGGCAAGCAGGGTGGGGGGGGAGGGGGCAAGCAGGGTGGGGGGGAGGGGGCAAGCAGGGTGAGGGGGGGAGGGGGCAACTACAAAAGGGTGTTTGACCCACCTACACGAGATAATGACTACCAAATATTACCAACTTGGAATCATAAGTGTTACTAGTAGGAAATATTTCAGAATATTAGCTTGCTAATAAAATTTGAGATTATGTTCAAATAGAAATACATAAGGTAACAATCGTCATAGTATGCCAAATTAACTAACTTTTGTTAACAAGTATTTGAGATTATGTTCAAATAGAAATACATAAGGTAACAATCGTCATTGAGAGTCTTAATGAACTTTTATTGGTAAGTAACAACTTAAGAGTTTGATTGAATGTCCATCTTTGGAGTTGTTTATTGCATTTATATGGACATGAAGTTAAGGAAGAACCATGCTTGGATCTCATCGCTTGAAAGTTGAACTCATTTGTAGATGCATGTCTTCCTTGTAGCTCAACTCTATGAACTTGAACTTAAATGAACATCTAATTACTCTCTCTTGAAGCTTGAATTGCTCACTCTTGGTAACAACAGAACATTCAAGTTTGCTTATCCACTTTTAGACCTTCTTACAAGCTTGAATGGCCATTTGCATCACTAAATGGTACCTCACCTTGAACCCTAACCCTTTTTCTTTGCCCCTTGATTGTTTGATGAGTGAGGCCTCTTGTTGATGATGTATTCTAGTGCAAAATTTTGAATGACAGAGGAACGACAAGTAGTAGCCTCCGTATGCCAATTACCTTTATTGGTTAGGATGGGGGATTTAATGGGATTGTTTTGGAGTGAGATTAAGTGATGAGAGGAAAGAAAAGAAAAGAGTGAAAGCAATGGAAGAGTGAAAAGAAACCCAATAAAAAAAAAGGGTAAAATAAAAGAGAAACTTAGGAAGCATGAGATAAAAAATGACATCCTCTAGAAAAGAAAATAAAAGAATTGAGAGGATGAAAAGAAAAGAGAGCTTCCTAAGTAGTAAAATGGTGAAAAGAGTGAATTTGGGGGTGAGAGAAGTGTTTTGGGTTTGATATTTTTGGTTTGGGATTGTAGATACATAACTTGGGAAGGGTAGAACATGGAAGTGAATACTTGTATGCATGAATTGTTCTTCTTCTTCTTACTTTTGCAATAGCTTATGCATCCCTTTTTCATGAGTGAAAAGCCCTAAGGAAATTGAGCAAACTCCACTTTAAATGTCATCTTAGCCTCTTTAGCACCTAACCCTTTGGTTTGTGATTTAAGTTGATCGAGAGAGTTCACTAAACACTTAATGAATGTTAAAGAGTTGAGCTACATTGGTTTCTTGCTATTACATTGAAAGTTTAGCTCTAAAGCATTGCATGAGTGATGAGTATGGCTAACTCTTTTAAAGTAGAGATCATTGGTGCACTTTAAAACTACTTGGATGGATATTGAGTTGAATGTTTTTGTTGTTACTCTAAGGTTTAAGTTCTCATTTTTAGACATTTCCTCATCTTGTTCTTGAAAGTTTACTTGTGGACAAGTAAAGAGCAAGTTTGGGGGAGTTGATATCTCTTGATTTTGTTAAGTTTTAGATTCATAATTTAGTTTATTATCATCATTTTAGGTTGCATTTAGGTCTTTATATTGCATTTGCATGCATAATTGCATTTGACAGGGTTTGGATTGCACAATTGGAAGTTTAAGGCGAAAATCAAGGGTTAAATTGCATTATATGAAAGTTTTGGGGTCAAATGGTAATTAGCCGAAAATGGAAGGACCTGTAATGCAAAATGAGCAAAGTCCACCATGGGAGATCCACGAAGCTTTCTTCTTCGACGGTGACGTGACGACGAAGCTCGAGCCAGCGGTTCCAGACGGCGGAGGAGCACGGGCTCGACCCAGACACGATGGAGGAGCTTGGCACGCCGAGAGACTTGAACGAGAGATCCCGTGGAGGAGATGGAGACATGAAGCCACGGATGAAGCTTGAGGGCGTGAGGCTTCGCGGCGGTGATGGTTGTTTCAGGCACGGTTCAGATCAAACCACAAAGACGAAGCACGAGATGAAGCTTGGTGGCGTGAAGCGTCGTAGCGGCTCGACGTAGCGGCGTTGCTTGGCCGCTGGCTTTGAAACTCGATCCCCTGCTCCATATCTGGATGGTGTAGCTGGATGCAGTGGCCGCTACAAGGCACAAAAGTCACTATTGACCGGTTTATTCCGGTTAAACTTTGGTTTATGGGATCGAACCAGCTCGAGTTTTGCCTTCTTACATATAGTTTTAGACCCCCAAAACCCTAAAGGATCTCATTTTCTCTCAAAAGAACTTATTTTTCATTGTAAAAGCTTGAATCTTTTGAATCATTTAAGGAAGTTCTTCACCTTATATCTTGTTTCTCTTGCTCATTTAGATGATTAACCTTGAATCTCACATAGATTTAAGGTTTATCATGGAGTTTATTGAGTAAACATTCTTAGATTCATGGGTTAAGTAGATTAGGGTGATTAGGTGAATGTTTAGGATGATTCTTGCTTGATTAACTTTGTTCTATGGCTTATTAGGTGATTTTAATGCTAGGTTAAGGTTGGGAAACCTAATCTAGATCATAAGTAGTTTCACGCCCGGAAGGTGTTCGATGAAATGCTTGAACAACCTAGTATTGTCCTATACATGCTTGGCCAACGGGAGTTGTTGTCAAGATGTTTAGTGGTTAGTAAACTTGTGTTTTATGCATGCTTGATTGGGTAAGGCCAACGGGAGTTGATGTCTAATTCATGATTAGCATAGGGGCTATTGTCACGGGAGTGGATTAGTCTATTTGAACGAGATTTAGACCTATAGACTTGTTGATTGTTTTGTTTGAGCATCCTAGATTGAATCTTGATCACCCGATATCGATGATCTTGCCCATGGATCTATCCTTAGTTATAGATTGAAAGTTTGATTCTTGCGCTTGTTTCTTGTTAGGATTTGAGATCACTTTGTTCATAATTCTAGGAGTTTAGTTTGTTACAAATCATCAATCTTCCCTTGTTTGCTTAGATTAGGAAATTTTGTGTATTCTTAGTGTTATAGATCACTAGTTCTCTGTGGATTCGATCCTAAAGTGCTGCATCGATATACCATTCGATTGTGGTAGCGTGCACTTAGGTTAATTGGCCTGTGGTAAAACGCAGAACATCAATAGTGTGTATATATATTTGAAATCACCTGCTGATTGATACTTTCATTGGTCTCTGAGGCTTCAGCTTTAAGATTAGATATATGTACACAAAGAACCTCCCATTTTAGAATAGCCATCATGGACATTATGACTTAGCAAAGATTAATGAATTTCAAAAATTATCAACTTAGTATAAGAAACTATCCTTGTGAAAGGTGATAAGAAAATGTAAATTTGACATTCAAATAGCAAGTTATAGTGCAAAAGCATATGCTCAAGTGGTACCAATGAAAATGTCGATTAAAAGCTTTTAAATAGTAATTTAATAAACGACTCAACTAAACAATCATACAAGATCAGTAAGTATTCAGCTTTACCTTTAGTTGCTTAAATGCATTAAGTAACTTTCTCCATTCTTTGTGGAGAAGTTTAATTTGTTCTTAGCTTCAGAAAACTCTGAATCCGTGATCTCTTCACACTCTTTCACAAGATTCTCGTTTATTCCCTCTTCAGGCAACCGCTTCTTTAGGCTCTCGGTCTATATGGATAAATCCTTTGGTGTAACGAAGGAGAGATCCTCGCTAATTGAAGAGGTAAGATACATCTATTGTAAGAACAGTAAACTCAGAATAAAGTGCAGAAATAAATAAGACACTATTCTTTTTGAATTTAAGAACAAAAATAGAACTTATTTGCTAACGCATATATCATGCATAACCTTCCTAAAATACCGCCTTTTTCTATGACAAGAACTTTTTATGATAATCTCAATTTTAATCTAAAACTCCCTCCTAGAGTCTAGATTTCAATCTTTCTAAACCCGGAAATATGTCATCAAGTATTTCAATACCCAAAGCACAACACTAATATTAAATGTTTGATCACACAAGTGCACTAGACAAAGATCTTTTGGTTTTCTTATTTTGCAGAGACATTTTTTTGTATTGAGGAACGGCCTCTTTGTATATATAACTAGAACTTGCTTCAAAATTTTCTTCCAAAAGCAATTAAGTAACTTTTCTGTTAAAGAATAACTCTCTTTTCTTTTACTCTTCAAGTAATATCATTGACGTTTTATTTAAAATTTTCAATAAATATATTACCTCTTCTCCAAGCTTAACAAGCTCACGAAAGTCACAAAACGCGAACTTTAACCCAACTCATCTTTATGACATAAGCATGTACCTCATGTAGAGATGTCAATTGGTCCTAATGACCATGGGCTAACCTAGTCCAAATTGAAATGGGTTTGATATTGTAAAACCCAAATGGTCAATAGTCCAAATAGGTTGAAACCAATTTTAACCAAAAATAAATAGGTCGGACATATTTGGATTGGGCTGTCCAATAAACTCTAAAAAATTAGATTTTTTTAATTTTTAGGGTAAAATTACGTTTTTCTGTCAAAATCGCAAAAACATATTTTCCGCCAAGACTGCAAAATCACATTTTTCACCAAAACCGCAAAACTACGTTTTCCTGTAAAAACCACAAAATTATTCCCTACCAAAATTACAAAATCACATTTTTCCGCCAAATCACGTTTGGGGGGATACCACATGTTCCCGTCGAAACTGCAAAATCATGTTTTTCCATCAACATCGCAAAATCACGTTTTCCTGCTAAAACTGCAAAATAACGTTTTCCTGCTAAAACTGCAAAATAACGTTTTCCTGCTAAAACTGCAAAATAACGTTTTCCCGTCAAAACTACAAAATCACATTTGCCCTCAGTTACTGCAAAATCACGTTTTCCCTCATAAACTGCAAAATCATGTTTTCCTGCTAAAACAGCACAATCATGTTTTTCTGCCAAAACCGCAAAATCATATTTTTTGCCAAAACCCCAAAATCACATTTTTCTACCAAAACCGCAAAATCACGTTTTCCTTTAAATCGGTAAAAGTATATTTTTCCACCAAACTCCCAAAATCACTTTTAATATGGTTTTAGATTATGTAGAACATATAACGTTATGTTAAATATAAATTTTAGTATGTTCAGAATGATTTTTATTTAGGTCTGGCATGGTCCAAATGGGTTTGGTACAATTTGAGTTTGGTATAACTTGGGCTTTGGCTAATAATGTCCAAAAAATGATTGTCTATCTGGACAAGCCCATTTAGACATGGACAGCCCAATTGACATCCCTGACCTCATGTAGTACTTCACGAACTGATATAGAATATACATCTTTAATCTTCTCATTTTTGACTATGCATGTGAACTCATCACCTCTAGATAAAAAATCATGTCTTCGTTCTCCTCCTATGA
The DNA here is from genome assembly GCA_905132765.1 of Moricandia arvensis. Taxonomy (NCBI): domain Eukaryota; kingdom Viridiplantae; phylum Streptophyta; class Magnoliopsida; order Brassicales; family Brassicaceae; genus Moricandia; species Moricandia arvensis. The sequence continues at coordinate 27,656 of CAJHQP010001945.1, read as the reverse complement.
GTTACATCATGGTCAAAAACTAATATTAAGATCCATATCCTTCAAAGTGAGGATGAAATCTCATTCCACTATCTCCATAGTGATCAAATCTCCTAGACCACATGTTCTTGAGCATTAATCCTCTATGATTAGCTCCTTGAACAAACTTAAAACAGTCTCGTTATACATCTTCTTGAACTCTACAAGAATAACATATTGGACAATGACACCTCATACCATAAGCTTGATCCATCTAATTTTTCTCCTCAACTACTTGAAACACATTATTGGCCTAATGTGCCTAACAACACCATATTGATGAAAAACATGCCAAAATTTTCGATGAGATGCGGTCTTCAAGTCAAAAACTTTACCAAAAGCAGTCTTTGTAGCAGTACTCGTAGTACTCGCGGTCTTCATTGCAGTCTTTCTATTTGCTGCACACACCTTAACCTTTGTTTTTGTAGCAGATGTAGCTACATCCTCAGTTTTTCCTTCTGATACAAAAACAACTTCAACTTTAGATGATTCCTCTTGAAATCCCAAACCAAACCGATCATTTTCCCAATATTGAGAAGATGATTCGTCCCATTATTTAGCATCTTCAAACTTTTATGGGTTTCTGTAAGATGAGATCTAACATGTCATACTTATTCTTGTTTCTCTAAAGCATACTTAAGTGCTTCACCAACTTGAGATTCTAGCTTGGTTTTTTTCTTAGCCAAATCTGAATTTGCCTCAATAAGCTTGAGCCAGTTCATATATTCTTTCATAGTTTTCGGCAAGATCAAAGCTTCCATCATCATCATCACCTTAACATAAAGACCCTGACATAGATCCCGCCGAAAATTTTGTCTCAGAACCAGACTTCAATGTTGTGAACATTACATAGTTCTTTAGCTGCTCACCATCATCTAAATCAGTATCTAATCACTCTAGTCATTTTTCTTCTTTCAACTCTGCAAATTTGCATATTCCAACCGAACATGTCCAAACCCTTTGCACTCATAGCATTGTATCTTTGATGATGAACTTCATGAATCATCTCTTCTTCCATTTTCCTTTTTACCTCGATGTATCTTCAGATACTTAGCAAAGTTTCAGATACTTAGCAAAGTTTCTTGACAGCAATGCCAAAGGAACTTCAGAAGATGAACCCTTAAAAATAATTCCATGTGAATCTTCTTTATTCTTATCATTTTCTCCATATGATTTGCTCAGCTCAATAGCTTGTAGAATCTCAACAAACTCATCAAAATCCATCTCATTTAGATTATGAACTTCTTCTACTACAAAGATATTTGACTCAAAAACTTTGATGGCAACAATCTCTTTAATTTGTTCACCAACTTCTTCTCCTTATACTTAGACCTACTTGTAGTGCTTACCAAGCGCAAAACATTCATTGAAAATATAACACAATTTAGCAATAAACTAAACCACCGTTTTCTCTTAATATGGTGCAAAGTCAAGTCCAGATATAATAATAATAAATTTATTTTTGATATTTCAAACTATCTAAAAATCTTTATGAACTAAATTCAATTATCTAATACAATTAACTTTAGTGACTTTCACATTTTAAATCTGTATTTTATCAGCATTTTTTATAACTCTATCTCTCACACGTTAGTTTCATTTTTATTCAATATATATGACCACTCATAAGAAGACTCACAAAACATATCATGTGTTATTTTTAATATACTTGTTAATAATAAGCCCCCTACGCGGGATATAGTATTTTATAAAATATTTGTTAACTAAATAAGTTGTTAAAAATATTTTAAATATTTATTTTTAGCAATTCAAATATGATATATATTTTAAAATTTAAATCTTTTTTATTTTTAAATGGTATATAATTAAATTTAAATGATATTAATATATATATATATATATGAATTTAAATATTTATTAAATAAAAATTTTTAATCATATAATTTTATAATCATTTGTGCTTATTATAACAAAAAGTTTAAACCACGGATCACAAAAAAAATTAATGTGATATTTTTACTAGTTTAAGTAATTCATAGTCTTTTGATTTTTTTTAAAAAAATATAACATATATGGAAATTCTAAATTTTTATTAAATGGCTAATGTGATTTTTATTTTATTCTAATAATATAAAAATTAAAAAATGATTGCAAATACAAAATTGTTATCAATATTTATTATTCAAAATCATTAATTTTCATATATATACATATATACATTTTAATCATATTAAGTAATTTTTTAACTTTAATTTATGGAAATAATGAGTATTTTTTTTTGTTAGATTACTAATTACTTTTATAGGTAATTTAATAAGATCTATAATATATGTTTAGATAAACTAACTTATTTTCTATAGATCTTAAAAATTATTTTAGTAATGACACATGACATACCTCACATATTGTAATGCTTATCAATTTATATAAGGGGTGTATATTACAATTCTCTTCACAAAATAAAATGCAATTATCATTTTATTTTGTATGATTGATAACCAAAGACCACTTTGAAGCTGCGAAAAAACACTGCGCCGAAGTTTTTTTCTAATGAAATGTTAATTCGTTGATCGATCAAAAATGATATACGTACAAAATAAGAGTTGGGGAAATAATCTGACATAAGTCAAGAAATCAGAATCAGCTCACAATGGCTCCCGTCGAGGAAAACCAGCATTGGAGAAGCCCTCGAAGCTTTGAATCGTCTTGTCCATCCCTCGCCAAAGTTATGCAGGGGGTTCGAATGATTGATTATGTCTCTTCTTGTTTACGTTCAGTCCACACAATTACGTGGGTTGGTTGAATATTATAAATATTTTTACACCAAAAAGTTTAAAGCTTTATAAAATACAAATTATATAAATTAATGGAAAAGTTTATAAGAAATAAATAGAATGGAGCAAAGATTAATGTCCGGCTGAATCTCATCAGGCGGTTCCAAGTTAAACAATCAGGCATGGATTATCATAATGCAAATAGAATTTTGACTGTAAAACATTTATGTAATATTTTTCATGTTTTTTCTGGTTAAATAATATTTCTCATGTTTATATCATCATAATTACACAAATGTTATAAAACTACCGGCTATTACACAAATATATTGATGGGAAATTACATTAGAAAGTTGTGTATTAAACATTAATAAAATACAATGATGTGCTGGAGTGTACAAATCTTAAAGTTGTCGCTTCATGTTGTGCAACTTGAAATGCACATTTTTGTCTTACTCTATGCATATCAATTTTTAATAGTGACGCATTACCTGTCGCACCCTTTTCATATTGATATATAGTACTTTTTTTGTTTATAAATTTATAAGTTTGTTTCACCAACAAATCGTATGGAATCAGTTAATTAAAAAGATATAAAGTCTAGTTCGTTTTGCTGAATCAGACGTTTCAACTTCATGCGTATAAAGCGATTTCGTAATTTATGAGTATGCTCAAGGAGTCCATATCTATTTTATAATTAAGCAGGTGTTTAAGACTTAACCCTAACATTTTGGAAGTGTATTCAATCTAAAGTTTAAGGTGACATGAATTTTTAATGGAATTTAAATGATTTTAAAGAATCAAGAGTTTTAATGATTTTTGTTAAATACCTCATAAAATTATTTGAAAACTCTAAAATTTCATTAATTTAAATATTTTCAATAACAATAGATTTATAAATAATTTATAAAATCTCAAATTTCAAAAACAATAAATTTTAAATAAATTTTTAAAATTTATATTTAAATAACAATAAATTTATCATTTTAATAAAAATTACATAAAATTTTCAACTGATATAAAAATACATTTAAGACACCTATTTATTTAAAATATATTCCTTTTTTTTAATAATCCGAATCATCTAAACCCGAAGAAGACCCAACTAATCTTGGAACTAGGAAACAAACCATATATTCTCTATGTTTCAAAATAATACATGTTTTAGGTTTTCCACACTTTTAAATAAAACACATAAAAACTTAATTATTAATGCATATTTTTCTAATTTTATAATTTCTATATTTCTAAACTAATAAAACTTCAAGAAATGCAATTAATATTTTGAAAATCACATTTTTTTTATTATTAGTTGGCAAAAATGAATTAAGATATAAAAATACATTTTTGAAATAATTGTTTTTCTAAAATATGTTTTTTCAGCAGAAGGAATAAAATATTTCAATTCCTACACGTGTGCAATTTAGCTGAATAGCAGGTTTCTAAGTCCATCGGACCACCTGACCACACGTCCGTGTGCGGAAAACTTATTTCAATTAATTCTATTTCAGTTATATCATGAGTTTGGCTAATTTTATTATTATTGATTGATAAAAAATATTTTTTATATATTTAAAAAGTTAAAACATAAGTTGATATTATAATAAATTTTCAAAAGAAAGCAATGTCAGTAGTCATTTTTTTCTTCTTCTAATTTAAGATATACTAATATAAAGTTCCAAAACAACAAACGAAGTTTAATGGAAAGATTCGATGCTTGGTTCACACTAGACCCACAGCGACACAAGAAACAATACGATTTTTTGGTGAAACAAACGTACAGGTGTGATACATGAAATTAACTTAAAGATGGAGTGCATATCACTTTTTATTTGTTGATATATTAGATAGAAAGAAGTACTGTACCAATCCTTTATTTTTTATAATTCTAAATATCCTTAATCAAACGAAATTGAAACTTCCTATTTATGATCACTGTCATCGTTATTATTATTGCAAAATACTTATAAATATGTTAGTAATTTCTCTACCCGACAATAGACTTTACTCATTTCAACTTTCAACATGTTAAAAAGAAACCAAACACATTCCCATAGGCCATAGCCATTTTCTCCCTTAAATGAGTTTTTTATCTTCACCAACTGTTTTTAATTATTACACTTGTCTCGTTTGTAGTTTCCCTCTGCAACAGCATTTTAAAATTTGTTTTGTATATTAATGAAAACACAGCTAAAAGTACTATCACATCCATTTCATTTTAGTTGTTATTTTAAATTTTTATATATGAATTAAAAACATTTAAATATATATATTTTCCAAATAAAAATATTATTACCTATAATTCTAATCATAATTCAACTAATAAAAAAATAAAATAATATATAAATTTAATAAATTTTGTATTAAAATCATAAAATAACATTTATTTTGAATCGAAATTTTTTAAACGGAGGTAGTATATAGAATAACAATACATAAATTTTGCTGAATTGCTAACAGGCTACAATAGAAAAGGAAGGCTGAACTCAAACGATATGGCCAAGTTGAGCCACAAAGCGAATGGCCGGTTCCAAGAAGTATGAAAAGACTTTACTCACATGTCCATAACTATATGATAAAACAGCTTTTAATCCACAGATAATAAATACATAATACTTTCACCAATTTCATGTTACATAAAACAAAAAAACATGCAAAATAATTACAAAATAACTATGGAAAATAGATTCTGTGTACCATTAAATTTCTATTTATGTAATTCTGTACAAATTTGTAAATAAGCAAGATCTCTCTTTATCATGGGATTACACAAAAACTGACATAAATATTAGGATTTATACGTTGAAGTAAGACAATAGCTATAAGATATGATGATATGAGTTATATGTGTTGAGTAGAAGGTTAACAAAATATATGTGAAATTTGATACGATCCGTTGTTCGTTTATATTTGATCTCAATATCTAATCTGTTATATATATATAAATTATAATTATATAATTACTATGTTTCTCTAATTATTCTATAATATTTGTATTTAGAAACTGATTATTTATTTATCAAAATGTTTTAACATAAGTAAAATGTTATTTCATAAATTATTTTTGCTTTATATTAATTTTATATTTTTGTCATACGATATTTTGTATTTTTAATCATAAGATATTTAAAATCATGATTAAGAAGACAATTTCAAAAAAAAAAAACGAAAAAATGATTAAGAAGACAAAAAGCTGAGTATTCACGTTGATATGGGCAATTTCGTCTTCTTACCAACAACACCAACCGATAAAACGCCCAACGACATTTCATACGTACATACATTTATACACATACACAAGCACATAGTCACAGCAAAACTTCAAAGCTCCCATTAATCTCTAAAGATAGCATAAGCTTTTAATTTCTAAAGAGAGAGACTTGAAAACCCGGATTCGGATCCAGTACCCAAATATGCCGCTTGGGTGGGTTAAATCTTTGCATTGCAAATCAAGAGCTTTCGACGACGTCTACCATCACTCCAACAACGGCAAACTCTCGTTGCCAAGTTACAGCTGCAGAAAATCAGTTAAAGACGTCATCGATACCCGACCCACCCGACCAGGATCCGGTAATAAAAACGTTAAACCCGAATCAAATTTAAGGCGTTTACGGTCCTCTCGTCGACCCGAATCAGATTCCAATTCTTCTTATAACCCGACCCGACGAAGCGTATCCGCAAGAGCGTCCACAGAGTCCGCTGCGCTGCCCGTTCTGACCGATCTGCCCGTTGGTCACCCGTCGAGAAACGTCGTGGAGATTATATTCCAATCGAGCTGGAGCTCCGAAGAATTTCCGGGTCGGGTCGAAATGATTTTTAAAGTTGAAAACGGGTCGAGAGCCGTGACCCGGTTTGAGGAGTACAGAGAGGCTGTGAAGTCGCGATCGCGCGCGAAACTGGATTCAGATGACGGCGCGTGCGAAGAGGACGCGAGGTGCTCGGCGGACGGGAATGAGATGATGAGGTTTTATCCGTTGGGTCCGATTCCGGGAGGGATTAACGGCGGCGCGTGGGTTTTCCCGGGAGGTAAAGGAGCGGCGGTTTGTACGTTTTCAGGTAGCGGCGAAGCGCATGATAGCACGGGCGGAGGAGGAGGGAGGAGAGCGATGCTGATTTGTAGAGTAATAGCGGGTCGGGTTGCGAAGAAAGGGGAGTTCGGGTCGGATTCAGTAGCGGGTCGAGATGGTGAGTTGATTGTTTTCGATGCACGCGCTGTGTTGCCTTGTTTTTTAATCTTTTTCAGATTGTAAAAGGAATAATTATCGAAATTTGAAAAATAAGTATATATTTTATATTTCGTCCATGTTTCTGATTAATATCGAAATTTGGTGCAATTCTTTTGATTTATCTTTATGGTCCATGTTATATTGAAGATTCAGACAGTTTAAGGTTCAGACAGTTTGGCAGGATTTCAATGATTTTGAATATTGAATAATTACCATTGATGCATAAAAGATAAATTGTGAAAAGTATACTTTCTAAGTGACGTTAAGGATATTTTTCTCAATATGCTAAAAAGAACGTTTGTAAATTTGTAATGTGTTAAGGATATTTTTTCTCAAATAAAAAGAATTTGAGATGTTTTCATGTTTTGTTTTCCTTTTTTTTTCTTTTTGAAAAGATCAAGGTTAAACTTAGGTCTACAGACTTAATTTCCGAGTAGAAAATGCAGCCCACCGATAAATTTTCTTTCGGATATTCAAATGTATTGTAAGCAATTGACCCATATTCATATGGTCACATGATGTTAATAATTTTTCACTAAGGAGAAATTGATCTTTGGTATGGACCAACATGTTAATTTTTCCTCTAGTGAAAACTACCAGACCATTACGATTTAGTTATGTTTTGTTTCTGAGTTGTCTTGTTTTGTTCAAATGACAAGAGAGCAAAACAAGTTGACAATAAAACGAGCAAAACAAAGCCAAAACTTCTCAAATTTTGTTGTTGAAGCATATAAAAACTAAAACATTTCAAATATTCGGATCATTTGTCATATTGCTCAAGTGTATGTAAGAGCATCCTTATCGCACGTTTATCATTATTAAGAAAAAATTCAAAAAGTAAACTATGAGAAATTCTTGAAAATAACTAAAATAATTTATTTTTATATCATTCAGTTTTTTATAAATGAAAATTTTATCATAAAGTTAATTATATTCAATACACTAAAATTATATTTGTTAGAATTCGAAATTCTAATTAAAGAGTTTCTTAATCAATAATGATGTTCTAACCATTTTAACTAAATATTTTGATTTTGAAAGTTGATTGCTGTGGTTTAATCACATGCCCAGTTACAATACTTTTTTCTTCATTTTGGTATAAAATTACAGAAATAATTTTTTGGTAAAATACAGAAAACTATTTTTCAAAACAAAATGTAATGCCTTAACAAGTAAGACAATTAAAAATTTACAATTTAATCGTACCTTATGATCTTTGTCTATATTTTTAATCAATCACCATCGTTCTGAGTCAGATAAACATAGATTTGAGTTCAATACAATTCACTTGAATATTTCTATAAGAATATTTTACTTTTTTGTTGGTGAGACTGATTTATTTTGACTTCAAAAGAGTGATCAGAAAATATAATCATGAAATTGGAGATTTGGTGAAAGACTAATACAGAATATGATGAAAGTCCTAATAATACTTCTCCACGTTAAAAATACTTTCAAGTCCAAAGTAATAATTTTGTACCACTAATTATATGTAATGCAAACATAAAATGAGACAATACATGTGCGTAGTATATAAACTGTCCCAGATAAACTTTATTTTTAATTGCAGAAGCATTTGCTTTCAAGCAACAATTTGTTATTTAAATTGTATATATTCGTTTTGTACTTTATTTTCTTCTGTTTCCGTAGCATTCATAATCTAAAACCACAATTAAATAACTAAATTATCTTATAGAAACTTATCCCGCACTATCCAAGCTTATAGTAAACAATATTATGAACATCATGTTCAATGCTGCTGGTGTAGCTTTACTTTGACGACTCACCGTAGACGCATGCCACTTAGCTTTCGGAAGAACATACAAATTACTCTAATATCATGCATAAATGATACTTCTATCTCATAGAGAGGGACTGCAATTATTCAGACCTATCTTTGACTTGAACGTTAAAGTGTCATCAACAAATATTACATTTTGTTGGAAATAAGCTTCAATATTACTAAAAAGAAAGATAAATAAGAAAAGGAAGTTATCCTTAAAAGAATTAGAATAACTTAATTGATAAGGATTAGAAAAAGGAAATACCTAATTCAATGTAATAGGATAGAAAAGGAAATCTAGTTCCTATATATATGATCATCGACTTGTGATGAATCATAACCTAAGGATAACCTAACAAAAGAGAACAATAGCTTTGTTTAGTTTTTGAGAGAGTTTTCTACACATTAATAAAAGAAGAAATCTTTATTGAGTTGTTTGTTCAAGGCCGAAACTAGGTTGAACGTATTCACGTTTTGTTTTGGTCTTCACTTTATTTGGTATCAGAGCACAAGGTTTTGTTTGAAGGATTTGATTCACCGAAGAGATGAGTGAGACGAAATCGACATCGAGGACAAGAGAAGCCGTGCCATCCACGGTGGTCTACCCGATGCTATCTTCAACAAACTACACGGTCTGGTCTATGAGAATGAAGGTGCTGCTGCGAGTACATAAGGTTTGGGAATCGATTGAGCAGGGACAGACGATGAAGAGAAGAATGATGTTGCTACTGCTCTGTTGTTCCAATCAATTCCAGAAAACCTAATCTTGCAGGTTGGTGAACTCCCCAAAAGAGATATAGGAAGCTGTTAAATCAAGAAACCTTGGTGCTGAACGTGTGAAAGAAGCTCGACTTCAGACCTTGATGAACGAATTTGAACGCCTAAGGATGAAGGATTCAGATTCTATCGATGCCTTCTCAGGTAAGATATCAGAATTGGCCTCGAAATCCGCAGCTTTAGGTCAATATTTGGAAGAATCTAAGCTAGTAAAGAAGTTCCTGAATAGCTTACCGCGAAGCAAGTATATTCAGATCATAGCTTCGCTTGAACAAGTTCTCGATCTGAATAAGACTAGTTTCGAAGATATTGTTGGGAGACTTAAAGCATATGAAGAACGGATTCAAGAAGAAGATGCGCAAGAGCCACAAGGGAACCTTCTGTACGCGAGCTCCAATAACTCGTACAACTCAAAAGGAAGAGGTAGAGGATGGAGTCGTGGAAGAGGAAACAGAGGAAGAGGCAGAGGACGTGGCCGGTTTAACTCACAAGAAAAATACAAGGAGAAGAAGGACATGTCTCAAATTGTATGTTTCAAGTGTGATAAACCAGGTAACTTTGCTTCAGCATGTCCAGAGAAGAGACACGACCAAGAGCTTAACAAAGGTGAAACATAGGCAGCTGATGTAGCCTTATATATGCATGAGATCGTGTTTCTCAACGAGGAGAAGGTCGAAGACACTGGAACAAAGCAAGCATAAGGATGGAATGTGGTACTTAGACAACGGAGCTAGCAATCATATGACGGGGGAGAGATCATACTTCTCTGAGCTTAATGAAAACATTAAAGGAAAAGTTAAGTTTGGAGATGGATCTTGTGTCGACATCAATGGCAAGGGGTCGATACTATTTGAAGCAAAAACCGGAGAACACAAACTCTTGACCGACATATACTACATTCCAGAGTTGAGAAGCAACATATTAAGCTTAGGGAAAGCTACTGAACAAGGGTGTGATGTTAGGATGAAGGACAATTACCTAACACTCAAAGACCCTAACGAAAGGTTGCTCGTAAAAGTGTTAAGGTCGCCTAACCGACTGTACAAGTTGAGACTTGAAGTTGGTAGACCGGCTTGCCTCCACACGAGGATGGAAGAAGAAACGTGGAGATGGCATGCTAGACTTGGACACATTAGTTTCAAAACTATAAAGTCCATGGCAACACATGATATGGTGCACGGGTTGCCAGAGATTTAAGAAGAGAAACAAATCTGCGATTCTTGCTTGGTTGGCAAGCAAGCTCAACAAGCTTTTCCAAAGGCTACAGCGTATAGATCATCACAAGTATTGGAAATACTACACGCAGATTTGTGTGGTACTATATCACCAGCTACACCTGCACACAACCGATATATCTTTGTGATCATCGATGATTGCACAAGATATATGTGGTCGATCTTACTGAAGGAGAAGGGAGATGCGTTTGAAAAGTTCAAAGAGTTCAAGAAACTTGTTGAGAAGGAAGTCAACAAAGATATAATCACACTACGTACAGATAGAGGTGGTGAATTTACATCAAAGGAGTTTCAAGAATTCTGCAACAACAATGGAATTAGACGCCATCTAACAGCTCCATATACCCCACAACAAAACGGAGTGGTCGAAAGGAGAAATCGCACACTCATGGAGATGACAAAGAGCATTCTAAAGGCTATGAGTGTTCCTAATTACTTATGGGGAGAAGCAGTTCGTCATGCCACTTATCTGATTAATCGAGTTCCCACAAGAGCTTTGAAGAATCAAACACCATACGAATGCTTGAGAGGAAGAAAACCGAGCATTGCACATGTTCGAGTATTTGGTTGTCTTGCACATGCAAAGATCGATTCTGGACAACTCAAGAAACTCGATGATAGATCACAAGCATTGGTTCATCTCGGCATTGAGCCTGGATCCAAAGCTTATCGACTCTACAATCCAAGCTCTAGAAGAATAATTGTAAGTCAAGATGTGATCTTTAATGAAAAGGAATGTTGGAATTGGAAGGGAGCTGACAAGGAAGTACACAGCGAACCTGGTATGTTTCAGATGTCATGGGGTGCTACAATGGACGACGGACATGGTCCATTTATGGTTGGAAATCAACGGGAGGAGAATGATGCTGAAGAGACTGAAGCACAACTACCAGAACCTATTCAAGATAATCTTGACGTCGAACAAGCCGAACCACAACAACCAAGAAGCTCAACATGTCAATCAAATCGTCCAAGCTATCTTGAAGACTATTTACTATTGGCCGACATAGAGTGTGGGTTTCTACTGCTTGCACTCAATAACGAGCCAATCAACTTTCAAGAAGCGAGCAAACTTGTTCAATGGAGAAAAGCTTGCACAGACGAGATCGATTCTATTGATAAGAATGAGACGTGGGTGTTAGTAGAGAAACCGCATGGAGTCAAAGTGATAGGACTCAAGTGGGTTTTCAAGATCAAAAGGAATGCAGATGGAACTATCAACAAGTTCAATTCAAGACTTGTTACGAAGGGATACGTGCAAGAACATGTAATAGATTTTGACGAAGTCTTTGCACCGGTAGCTCGTCTAGAAACTATAAGATTGCTATTTGGGTTAGCTGCTGCAAGAGGATGGGAAATCCATCATCTGGACGTCAAAAGAGCATTCTTACATGGAGAGTTAACTGAAGATGTCTATGTATCTCAGCCCGAAGGATTTGAAAATAAGGGAGAAGAATATAAGGTTTTCAAACTTCGAAAGGCCTTGTACGGTTTAAGGCAAGCTCCACGTGCCTGGAACACTAAACTTGATCAGGTTTTGAAGAGTTTGAGGTTTGTTAAGTGTTCTAAAGAGAGCTCATTCTACCGTAAGGATGAAGAAAGCACCGTTATGATACTAGCAATATATGTTGACGATCTCTTTGTGACCGGAAACTCTTTGAAGACAGTCATGGAGTTCAAAGCCTCAATGTCACAAAATTTCGAGATGTCTGATCTTGGACAACTCACATACTACCAAGGCATTGAAGTGAAGCAAAGTTCAAAAGGAATTGAAATTAAAAAAGAGGCGTATGCACAACGGATCTTAAAGGAAGCTGGAATGGATACTTGTAATCCATCTTCAATATCAATGGAGTTTGGTTTGAAGTTGTCTAAAGCACTTGAAGAACCAGAGATTGATGCAACTGTCTATAGGCGAAGGATTGGATGCCTTAGATACCTCTTGCACACAAGACCGGATTTATCCTTCTCAGTTGGTATTCTTAGCAGATATATGCATTCTCCACGTGAGTCACACGGAAATGCATTGAAGCAGGTGCTAAGATACTTGCAAGGTACACTTGGTTATTGCTTGGCATTTAAACATGGAGGATCTCATAAGCTTATAGGATACAGTGACAATAGCCACAACACTGATCCAGACGACGGAAAGAGCACTACTGGACATCTTTTCTGTTTTGGAGAAACCCCAATAACATGGTGTTCTCAGAAGCAAGAAACAGTGGCATTGTCATCTTGTGAAGCCGAGTTTATGGCTGCAACGGAATCTGCCAAACAAGCAATTTGGCTTCAAGAGTTGATGAGTGAGATTACAGGAAGGAAGAGTGAGAAGACACTGATCCGTGTTGATAACAAGTCGGCCATAGAACTGACCAAGAACCCAATGTTTCATCGTCGAAGCAAACACATTCACAAACGATGTCATTTTATTCGGGAATTTGTTCAAAGGGAGCAAATCAACGTTGAACATGTACCGGGAACTGAGCAAAGAGCTGACATCTTGACCAAGGCGTTGGCGAAGATCAAATTCAAGGAAATGAGGGATCTAATTCGAGTTCAAGAACTCAGCAAGGAATGCTTGAAGCTTAAGAGGGAGAATGTAGGAGATAAGCTTCAACATTACTAAAAAGGAAGATAAATAAGAAAAGGAAGTTATCCTTAAAGGAATTAGGATAACTTAAGTGATAAGGATTAGGAAAAGGAAATACCTAATTCAGTGTAATAGGATAGAAAAAGAAATCTAGTTCCTATATATATGATCATCGACTTGTGATGAATCATAACCTAAGGATAACCTAACAAGGGAGAACAATAGCTTTGTTTAGTTTTTGAGAGAGTTTTCTAAACATTAATAAAGGAAGAAATCTTTATTGAGCTGTTTGTTCAAGGCCGAAACTAGATTGAACGTATTCACGTTTTGTTTTGGTCTTCACTTTACATTTAATGTTAACTACGCTGCTACGCATAATGTTAAGGTCACTTATCCTCAGCATCACTATTCTAAACTTGCAATGGAACAGATGGAAACCCTACTCGAACGTATACTTGATAAATATAATTATTGCAATTGAATTTAGAAAATTATATGCCTCACTTTAGCTTTTAGTTTGTTTGAACCTCCACGATCCAAAAAACTTATTAAACGTTAAAAAACTGCAGTTTGGTACACATTCTTTTTAGTTCGAAATAATGTATTGTAAAGTGTATATATGTATAGTAGGTATCTTTCATCAAACAATAAGATGAGAGGGACAACCAAACAGATATGAATAGAGACAGAAGTAAAACACAAGTAACATTTGTTAAGTTTGAGACTTATATCTCAAGTTTCATTATCTTTTTTGAACCCATTCGACCTCTCATAGTTGTCCAAGCATGAACCTCTAATTTTCTAATTATAATCATTCATATATAACATCTTCTTAAAGTTTATGAATATTTTCTTGAATTTAATTTTTCAAATTTTATAAAGATATTATACATATTTAAGCATATTTTCTTAAAAATAAGATATATGAAATAATACTTTCCTACATAATGCATATAAGTCAAAGTCATTAGAAACATGTCATACACATTTAGGAAAAACTTCATAAATCTATATACAAAATTACCTTCAAGAAGTCTCATTATATGTTTATAAATGTATTCTTGAATTAGGAATTTTATTTTCCAAATTCAGGAAGTTTTTTCTAAGAAATTTTTAAAGAAAAAGAATTTCTGAAGAAAAATTCAAAAAAGTTTCAAATTGTTTTTTTTTGAATAACAAAATTTGAATTTGTTTTTGAAAAAATGCAGTAAAAATTTGAAAAATATTATTTTAATTTTCTTATTTTTTGAATTTTTAATATTTATTTATATATCTAATAAATAAATAATTAAAATTGTTAATAAGGATATAATTTTCATTTACCCTTTTAGTGAAACTTAATTTAGTCACTTTGACTTTATGGGCTATTTAGGGAACAAAAACTGAAGCTATTTAGGAATTTTCCCAAATTTTAATATATTATTATATTAATTATTTATTATAAATGAAAATATTATTTTTGATAAAAATGAAAATGTTTTGTTTCCCTGAAATACTAATAAAATTAATTTATTTCCTTTCTGTAATAAAGTTGTGTATTAATGTAGCTTGCAATAATTGATTTTTAAATTTGTTTATTAAAATTTATAATTTATTTTAAAATTAATATGTTAAAAACAAATATTATATTTAAAATAATATATTGAAAATTACATGAACTACATATATCAGAAAATATGTGTTTTTATGGTCAAACTAAAAGAAAAACGACAAAAATTAATATTGAATAAGAATAAATTTATTTTAAATCTTTAAATATAGAAGAGAAACAAAAGTTAAAAAAATATTATATAGAAGAAGAAAAAATTGGTTTTCATCGTTGACTTATATAAAATATATATTTTGAAAATAATTATTATTTAATTGTACTTTAATAAATGTAAACAGAAATATAATGAGATGGTTCTCAAAAATATTATTGACAGGTTTTCAAATATTATAAAAGTAAAACATGAAATTTGTACATAAAATGTAAAAAGTAAGTTTTTTTTTTCGTTTTAGGTGATAGTCGGACACTTCCGGAGTCGTCCACTACCATATGCTTTTTTAATAACTATTTCTTTAGGAGATTATTCATGATTTTACGGATGTAAATACTATATGAAAAAACATAATTACAACTTTGTAATCTTTAATAATAATTATAAATATTAAAAATTTTAACTTTTAACTAAAAATAGCTTAAAATATAAAATTTCAGTACTATATTTGTAAGAAAGTTGTAATATTTAGTTATAATTCAATTACATTAATCTAAATAGCCAAAAAATCATCTTGCATAGTTTTAATAAAATGATTAACAAACTGCTAATCAAGCAACAACAAAAAAAACTATTTTAAAGCATATTATAATCAATGCATTATATTATCGATCATTTCATTTCATTTGATGAAAGTAAATCACAATCGCAAAGTCTCCACAAAGTTTTATAAATAATTCTAAAATATCTATAAATGATATATCATGTGTGGGTTTATAAAACGTAAGTACTTATGATCAAAGTTTTTGATATTTAAAATTATAATATCCGTTCAAAATTAAGAACTATTGACAGCTTTTTTTGTGTGAACAACTACTGACAGTTTGGTAGATTCTTTCGACACAGTTGTTGGATTACAATTGTGTAAGTACTCTTGAGTATGTTTGAGTTTATATCTTTTGATTTTGATAAGTTTTAGATTCATATTTTTGGTTATTATGATTATTCTAGGTTGCATTTAGGTTTTAATATTACATTTGCATACAAAATTGCTTTTGATAGAGTTTGGAATTTAAAATTGAAAGTTTGGGCGAAAATTAAGGATCAAATATCAAATTATGGAAGTATGGGATCGAATATGATGATAACAAGAGACGTGGGACCAATGCACAATTAAAAGGAGGTCTAAACTGTACAATTGAAAGTTTTGGATTGATTCAAGAGGACGTTCCTCATATTACAAAGTTTCAGGACATATCGAAAGGAATAAAAAGTCGGAGGACCAAATCTGAAAATAAACAAATGTTGCACATTGTTGCTTGTGGTCAAGCTTTCACTGGCGATTCCGAGCTTGATCTCCAGTGAGAGATGTTGGAAAGGAATTTAACATTCTTCCATAAGGCCCATCAAATAATAAGGTCCGGCTCATCGATATTAGAAGCCAAGCCCAAGTAATTCGGCTGACAGATCGATCGGCCCGCAAGCCCGTCGGCCGATTTAACCCAGTAACAAATTGGGTCACGAATCTCATCCGAGTCTAAAGGCCCATTGAGCGTGGATTTGGGCCCGTGCCTTTATGGCGAACTGGTTCTAGGGCGAACAAGAGACGCAGTGGAGCACGCTATAAAGGGAGGACACATGGGATAGAGAAGGGGGATCCGAAAATAAACACAAGACCTCTGACGGCAAGATTGATAGTGAAACAACCAATCGATCTTCCTTGTAACCTCATCAGTGCTTTCTACAGAGCTCCGACCTCTTTTCTTTTCATAGATCTCCTTGTAATCACGTTTGTTCTTATCACTACTCAATCAAACGTCTTCGAAAGTTCCCACAAATCGAGTTTACTTCTTATCAGTCGATCTAACCAAACTCAGATTCAACAGTTGGCGCCCACCGTGGGGCCTTACGAAGTAACGTTAACGAATCAGTATGCGTCCCGACGACTCACCCGCCGACGACACGCCCGCACCAGTCGCCATGACCCCGGCGAATAACGAGATGATGCAAAACATCTTGGACCAGCTTGCGCGGCAAGAAGAAGCCAACAGAGTCACGAACGAGCGACTCAGCACGCTCGCCTCTGTCTTCGCTACGATAGACAGCCAGGCCGGCGAAACAGAAATGGCCAGGCGACGACTTTTCCCCATGACAGGTCCCACACCAGTGCCGCCGGCCAACCGACGGGTGGAGCAGCCCAACCGACCGACGGCGTACAAATGAGGGGCTGGACGCCGCCACCAAACGCCAAATCACGGAACTACGCCGCTCGATGCAAGTCATCCACTCCAAGATACACCATGTGACAACCTCCGCCCCGAAAATTGAACGTGTTCTTGCCGCTACGCTAAGGAACCCTTTTACTAGGCGAATCACAAACGTTAAGATTCAAACGATCGACAGGCTCCGTATCCCATCTTACTCCGACGATACAGATCCAACCGACCACATGACGGCGTTGAATATAGTGATGGGAAGAACCTATTTCTCCGATGAAGAGAGGGACGCGGGTCTTTGCCAGCTGTTCGTCGAAAGTCTATCCGGTCCAGCCTTGACCTGGTTCTCCTAGTTGTCCGAGGACTCTATCGACAGTTTCCACGACCTCTCCGCACAATTTCTACAGCACTATATCATGTTCACACGTCAAGGAGCATCCTCAGCGGACTTTGGAAGATGTCCCAGTCAGCTAACGAAAGTCTCCAAGATTTCATGGAACGGTTCAAGCAGGTGGTTTCGAAGTTCCACGTTCCGGACCATACAGCGGTGGAAACCCTTCGCAACTCCATGTGGATACATTCGAAGTTTCGAGAGGACCTCTACTCCAATCCTACCGTCTCACTCCAAGACGCCCTACATCACTCCAAAAACTTCATCCTCATGGAAGAAGACAAATGAGCATTTATCAGGAGGCAACACGAGTTGAAACAAGCCGCCATGAAGACAGTGGAAACCCACCACAAACCTAGGCAACACTCGTCCTATAGAAAACCGGACAAAAATAAGAGCCTTGTCAACGCCATCCCCGACGATGAGCAGCCGGATTCTACCATGGTCGTACGAGGGCCAGGCTGGAACAAATGGACGTTAGATGCCGAGGGAAAAGAAGCAAGCGGGTCGACCAAACACCTCAAACGGTCTGCACGACGTGAACAAATGGTGCTATTACCACAAGACAAAGGGACATGACACTAAAGAATGCAAACAACTTCAAGAGGCCCTTCTCGCAGCGTTCGTAAGCGGAAATGCTAACCCCGAACCCCCATGACAGAAAACCCCGAAGAGCAACAAGAGTTGGACCAAGAGTAAAGAAAACAAGAAGAAAGGGCATGACGACCTGACTCACAGCTCACCCTCTAAGGACGAGACTTCCCTGACTCAGCAAGATGATGACTCTATTTCCGAAGAGGAGAAACCAAAATCGTCACCTTTCGATCAAAAATAGGGGATCGATCTACGCGATTTGCTGAAGCGAAAAATTACGCAACCGACTGATTGTCTCACATCCGCTGACTTCCGATCAACAATAGACGGATCCAAACTAAGGAAACTGAGTGCAATGGACGCCCGTCACAAGCTTAGAGCCTCGAAACACGATCTTCGATCAGTAATCAATTCTAAGGTCGTCGATCTCTGAGGTAAACTCAGCCGATCGTCAACCCTCGATCCTGCAACGGCCCCTGACCTACGGATACTGCTGAATGACACCAAAGAAAAACGATCGGCAAAATCGGGACGATTGAATGTCATCATCGGAGGATCACTGCCTTGCAATGATTTAGTTTGATCTGTCAATGAATTCCGCCGCAAGGCAGTAACCGCCAAAAAATGGCCCACCTTCTCAGGAAATGATCTGCAAATCACTTTTTCCGCAGAAGACGCCATTGGAGTACATATGCCTCACAACGATTCCTTCCTTGTCGAGCTCGGGATCGGTGGTTGCGAAGTCACTAAAGTCTTAATCGACACCGGTAGCTACGTCGATCTCATCTTCAAATATACTCTCGATAAGATGGGGGCTGATCTCAACGCAATAAAACCTTCGACTAGGTCGATAACAGGATTCAACGGATCGTCCAAAACGATGCTAGGAACCATTCGACTGCGCGTACACGCACATGGCGTGAACAAGAATGTCAAGTTCTCCATCATCGATGTAAAAGCCCCGTACAACGCTATCCTCGGAACACCGTGGATTCATGGGATGAAAGCAATCCCATCAACCTACCATCAGTGTGTAAAATTTCCAAGCGCGGAAGGGCGAATCGTCACCCTTCGAGGCGATAAGGATGCGGCCCGCGACCTCCTTGTCGCTGAAGGTAAATTTCGACAGGCCTCCACCCACGTCAATACCATATCGAAGCCGATTGAGAAGATCTTCCCATTAAAGGAGAAAATCCTCGAAGTTCCCATCGACGAAAATAACCCAGACAAGATCATGAGGATCAGTGCGTATCTAACGAACGAAATGCAGGACAAGATCATATCTTTCTTAAGGACCAATGCCTCCAATTTTGCCTGGTCGACTTCGGATATGAAGGGAAATGGCCCCTCTATCACTACTCACGAACTCAACGTCGACCCGACCTTCAAGCCGGTTCGACAAAAGAGGCGCACGTTTGGCCTGGAACGGTCGAAAGCTATAAACGATGAGGTTGAGCGAATGCTCCGTGTGGGATTCATCACTGAAATCAAATACCGAGACTGGTTAGCAAACCCATTGGTCGTTAGAAAAAAAAACAGAAAATGGCGCGTCTGCGTCGATTTCACCGACCTGAATAAAGCATGCCCGAAGGATAGCTTCCCCTTGCCCAATATCGATCGCCTGGTCGAATCGACAGCGAGAAACGAGTTATTGACATTCATGGATGCATTTTATGGATGCAACCAGATAGCGATGCATCCCCACGATCTCGAAAAATGGCGTTCATCACGGACAAAGGAACATATTGCTATAAGGTCATGCCGTTAGGTCTCAAAAATGCGGGTGCCACCTACCAACGACTCGTCAACTAGATGTTCGCCGATTGATTAGGAAGTAAAATGGAAGTTTATTTCGACGATATGCTAGTCAAATAGCTCGTAGCAGCCGATCACCTAGACCACCTAATGGATTTCTTCCGAACCTTAAACAAGTACTACATGAAGCTTAACCCAGCCAATTGCACATTTGGATTCATGTCAGGAGAGTTCCTCGGCTACATAGTGACCCAACGGGGGATCGAAGAAAATCCGAGGAAGATTTTTGCGATCTTAGACCTTCCCAGTCCCCAAAATAGCCGCGAAGTGCAGCGATTAACTGGTCGGGTAACGACACTCAATCGGTTCTTCTCCTGGTCGACTGACAAGTGCCTCCCTTTCTACAAGCTCCTGTGCGGCAAAGAAAATTTGTTTGGGACGAAAAGTACGAATATGCGTTCAACCAACTTAAGCATTATTTAACAACGCCTCCGGAGCTGGCTTAGCCTAACAAAGGTGATACGCTCTATCTTTATATCACAGTCACTTCCATGGCCGTAAGTAGCGTTTTGATCAAAGAGGATCGCGGAGAACAAAGACCGATATTTTACACCAGCAAACGAATGACCAACGCAGAAACACGATACTCAACACTCGAGAATATGGCCTTGACCGTCGTCACCTCAGCGCGAAAGCTCAGACCCTACTTCCAGTCTCATTCAATTGTCATACTTACCAATCAGCCCTTACGAATGATAAAGCAAAACACTAATCAATCAGGCCGACTGTCAAAGTGGGCGATCGAACTAAGCGAGCATGACATCATCTACCAGGATAAACCGGCCGAAAAATCATGGCTGACTTTATCATTGAGGTGCCCCCCGAACTTGAGCGAGATCTCGTCCCGTCAAATGAGTATTGGATTCTGCATGTCGACGGATCGTCCTCAACCAGAGGGTCTGGTATCGACATCCAACTACAGTCGCCCACTAGTGAATTGCTTCGTCAATCATTCAGGCTAGGATTCAAGGCGTCTAATAACGAATCTGAATACGAATCCCTCATCGCTGGTTTACGACCCGCAAAAGCCGTCAGAGAAAAGCGTATTCACGCATATTGTGACTCTCAATTAGTCGCTAATCAGTTCAGCGGAGATTACGACGCGTACCTCCGAGTGGTGTGAAACCTTGTCAAAGAATTTGACTCTTTCGATTTGACCAAAACCCCGCGCGGGGAGAACGTTTGCGTAGATGCCCTAGCAGCACTCGAGAGCGGGCCAAAGGATAAAATCCGCCAAATGATTCCTATCCAGCACATCGATTAGCTAAGTATATCACAACCTATCGTCATGATTATCACAGAGACCGAAGAAATGGAAATCGACCCATCGACTTAAAGCGAAAAGCACCAAATATGTTGTTTTTTACGATAAACTCTACCGCCGAAGAGCAAATAACGTACTCATGACCTGTATCCATGGAGAGGAAACGCGCCTTGTCATGGCTGAAACCCACGAAGGAGCTGCATGAAACCATTCAGGCAGCCAAGCCTTAGTCTTAAAAATCAAGGGTCTCGTTCACTTCTGGCCAACCATGGTCTCTGACCGTGAGGAATACACTCGAAAATGTGACAACTGCCAATGACATGCACCTAACATACGCTCCCCGACCGAGCTACTGAGAACTACCACGGTCCCTTACCCGTTTATGCGCTGGTCGATGGACATAGTCGGACCATTTCCAAGTTCGAGACAGAGATGGTTCGTCCTTGTTATGACGGATTACTTTACAAAATGGGTGGAGGCGGGAGCACTTGTACAGGTCACAGACAGGGAAGCACAAACCTTCATCTGGAAGAATATTATATGGCGGCACAGCCTCCCCTACGAAATCGTCACCGACAACGGTTCTCAGTTCACCTCTAACAATTTTCGTGGCTTTTGTGAAAGATGGGCGATCCACCTCAACACGTCGACGCCTCGATACCCCCAAGGTAACGGCCAGGACAAAGCCACAAACAAAATGATCATTGATTAGATCAAGAAACACCTCGACCTCAAAAAAGGACATTGGGCCGATGAACTCGACAGTGTCCTCTGGTCCCACCGAACGATGCCACGAAGCGCTACGGGCCAAAATCCGGTTTCACTAGCGTATGGAGTTGAGGCGATAGCTCCGGCGGAAGTGAACATGGCCAGTTTGTGACGGACGGATATGCCTAAGAACGCCTAGTTGAACGAGGAAATGATGTTGGACGCCCTCGATGAAATCGAGGAACGACACGACCAACCCTTCTTCGGATCCAGAATTATCAACACTCCGCGGAAGCTTACTACAACAAGAGGTTTCGTGCAAGACCGTTGGAGTTAGACGACCTTGTCCTCCGCCGAGTTTTTGAAAACACGAAGGAATGGGGTCAGGAAAACTTGGTGCCAACTGGGAAGGTCCTTATAAGATAACTGAAATCATGAAACCGGGGGTCTTTCGGTTGGAAAAATCGTCTGGAGAGCCAATATCCCGCTCATGGAACGCTTACAACCTTTGACGATACTGCTGTTATTCTAAGCAAAAAAAAATTTAGCCGAGCGAATGACAACACGTCACTTTCACTCGGCCTCCAGTATATGATACCGAGCGAGTCGTCTTACGTCACTTTCACTCCGCCGCAACGGAAGAATGACTAAACGTCGCTCGGTCAATTAGAACTACGATTGGCTTGATCCCCTTAGGGTACGTAGGCAAACCTTCATCGGGTTCCCGCCATCACTACAAGCGAGTCGATTCGTGTCAATTTCGACTCATCATAATGGGAGAATGACCAAACACCACTCGATCAATTAGAACTACGAGTGGCTTGATCCCTCCGGGGTAAGTGGGCAACCTTTCAAAGGGCCCAGCTACAACTTAAAATAAAAATAGAAACCTTCTAATGAAAGATCCTGGCTAACTTCGATTTCTGGGACGGAGCAAAATTCTTGGATGGATCAAAATCCTTATGCTTGCTGTCTGTACCCCAAGATAGAGTAATTACGACGGCCGATCGATCGGCCGAATGATCGACAAGGCGTCCCGTCATTTGGGAAAATGGATCTTTGTGTTGCCAAAACCAATCGACACCGCGAACAAAATCATTGTGAAGATCGATTGACCGGGTGTCCCGTTACTGAAGAAAACGGATTTTCAAGCCACCAAAAAACGATCGATCGAGCTCGAGGAACTGACCACATGGGAAACTCGTTCCCGAACCGGGCCGAACAATCAACCCTCTTAAAACTCATTTCGCCCTATCCAACCGATTCGATTAGTCGATCCTGCGAAACCCGCATTATCATTTCGACTGATTGATTACGGTACCATTGGGCTTTGATCGATCGACTGAACATCGCATACCTTCTGGTAGAGATTATTAAAGACAAGGCGAGAGAAACCGTAACACACGTATGTATACTCCCGGCCACCCGCCTGCAACGATGACATCACCCGGCCTTATTCGATGAGGAAAGAACATCAGTCGGTCGGCTTAACCGAGTGGACGTCATGTTCAAATCGGAGAATGTCATCAAAGGTACAACAAAAGGGGCTAAGTAAAAAAAATCATCACTCCATGGCAAGGTCCGAGCTAAAACATGAATAGTACAACATAAAGCAACATTACAACATAAAGCCGCAGTCGAACGAAGGGTTACAATAACGATGGTCACGAAAACAAAAAAAACTACTAATAAAGAGAAAAAGATGGGGTAGAACAACAACAGATTGTCGAGTCTCACTCTGGAAGATAGTCTGCGGGAACCAGGACAGTCAAACCATCGGCCGAATCCCTCTGCTCTTCGGTAGGAACCTCTCCATTCCGAGGATCGGTTATCGGTCTAGGCGGGTCGCCCGGCACGATCCCTTGAACGACTCCCACCAATTGATCGGCGACGCACAGATTCGGAACAAGGACATCACTCTTATTCTCAGGAATCGGGGATCGAAGTGAGCCCGCGAGCACCGAATCGACCACCCCTATATTCGATCTGAACTGGTCAAAACCTAGAGTAACTCAGAACGTGGGGGAGACATGAAAAGATCTCCTTCCGTTATGTCCTCGACCTCGATCTTCTCAACCTCTTTCTTAAACTTCGCCTCATTAGTGGTCAAGAGGTCCTTCAGCTTCTTAGGAACTTGCAAACCCCATTTCTCGAGCATATCCATCGACTGCAGTGTCCTGGAAGCGTGGCTATGAAGGAACAGTTTCGCCTCCTGTCTGTCTTGTTTGGGCATGTATTTCCGAAATTTTCCAAAACGCTTGGCCGCAACAGCTGTAACACGGCTCCTCTCACACAAAACCTCATGAAGGCGCGACTTTCTAAAGCGATCCATCTCTTTTTTGACTTTCTCAGCTTCCTCGATTCTCTCCTCCTCCAACTGGGCTATCTTTGTTTGGGCTGTCTCAAGTTTTTCTTCAAGATCCTCGACTTTCTAGACTGCCTGCTTGTGCTCGCGGTAATGGCAATTTCGTTCTGCAACCAATTCCTTAGCCTTATCAAGAACGTCCCGCTTGGCTTTATCAAACTCTGCATCCTTAGCCTTAATCGTCATCTCCGCCTTATTGAGATCCGATGCCGCCTTTCGCAAAGCGGTCTCATAATCCAATATGAGTAGATTTTTTCGAGCAATAGCCTGCAACAAAAAAAAGAAGAAGAGAAGAAGCGGTCAATCAATTACACAGAGACTAATTTAAATAAAAAGGGATGTCATACCGTTCGAACACTTACCACTATATCCGCGTGGTCCGAGTCATTGAACTTTTCCGAAAATGTAAGTTCAGAAACCTCCGGCATCATCCTTGCCCCACCCCTAAGTAGACGCACCAACTGTCCGCAAGCAGCATAGTCGTTGACAAGCGGCATATTCTTGTCGTAGCAGTACGACACATGGTCAGACGAAGCTATCAGAGGCCTTTTGGGAGGAGGAGCTGATCCACCCCAAGGTTATTGACGTGGAGAATGCGGGGCCATCACTTGAGGAGAAAGTGATGGGCGACCGTCGCCTCACTTTTGTCGCTTCTTACTAGATCTGAGAGAACCTTCATCGACTGACCTGCTTCTCTTCGTTCCCAAAGATCCAATGCGACCCTCCTCGCTTTGATCCCTTTGGGGAACTGTCTGAGCTCCTTCGCGGGATTCCTTGATCCTGTCGATCGAAGGATCACCTTCCGCTTGACCGATCTCGTTCTCAGTCTCCCTTTCCTCATCAGAGTCGCCTCTCCCCTTTTTAGAAGATCTTTTCTTCTTTTTCTTTCTTCTCGGAGGGAGAACGTCGGAGTCACGATCAATTGGCCCATCCATCAAGGGGCTGTCAGCCGGGGTGTCCACTTTCTCGTTTGGTAGACCCTCGGTGTCAGTGCCTTTCTCTTCTGATGCTGCCATAGAACTGAAACTCTCGCCGCCCAATTGAGCACCGATGATGTCGCTGTAACTCGGGTCCGCCTTCGTAATGTTTCCCATCAGTGGTAGCTTCAATCTCTTCCCTTTGGTCTCCTCGCAAGGAACGCTAGACGCCCAATCAACTATTAAAAAAGGGAAAGGAGAGAGGGGAAAAGGATCAACATACAAAAAAACTTTTCAGAAGATCGGTCGGCCAACAGTCTAGAGAAATGGAATAACCTTTGGCAATTCGTTCTCGTTGACGGCGAATCCTTTTCTTGCTTAACTTCTCCCATTTTTGTTGACTAAGTGCAGCGAGCTTTGGTATGTCCAACCAGAAAGTTTCCGGATAGCCGATAGTGTTGGGATGCGTGACTTCAAAGTCAAAAGAAAACAAAAAAAACACACAAGTCAAAATCAATTATAATACAGAATCACTCGGTGTAGATTACCTACCGATACGATGATTCCATAAAGTACGACAGCCATCGCCCGATGGCTCTTCAAAATCCGCTTCATCAGTCTTAACGTAAAAATATGGCGCTGCCAATGTTTGGTTTTTGATGGGTGGCCGGTCAAGATATGGAGTCCCGATCTGATCTATACCGTGAAGAGGCCGTTCGGCCTAGGCTGAGTCTAAGTCAGCTCTTCGAATACTGGAACAGACATCGAGACGTCCCTCTGCCTCATTAGCTTGATCCAGACTCGGTGTAAACCCATCGTTGGAGCAGTCGCGGCGAGCCCTAATCGCGGACACCATCGACTTGGGGCTGGCCGATTGATCCCTCAGAGGACTCGGGCCATATCGAAGTCCCTTTCCCTTCTCAGAAGCCGAATACTTCTTACGGGGAGACGCCATCAGTCGCCCGACGATAAGTGTCGGAACTGTCCCGAGAAACCCTAGGTTCGCGGCGGCAGGACGAAAATCAAGCAAGGGGGGGAAAGGAAAGAGAGATAAAAGGAGAGAGGTAGAGAGAGAAAGTACATTTTTGAGGATGAAGAGGAAAGTGTTAAGACATGAGAAGGAACCTCTATTTATAGCAAAGGAGCGCGAACTCCGGGAAAGAGAGGGAGCATCATTAAACCTAGTGCGCCTATATCAGAATTTAGAAACCCATCTTTCATGATAAATCGGACTGATCGAGCTCTATTCCCAATTAGCGAAGACTCTCAAGGCGGCCGAGCAAAACCTACCAGACCCCGTTATTTTCAGAACTGACTCTTACTACTCCACTGAAAAAAAACGCAAGTGGACTGTGGGGGGGGGGCTTACTGTTGGAGAGGAATTTAACATTCCTCCATAAGGCCCATCAAATAACAAGGTCCGGCCCATCGATATTAGAAGCCAAGCCCAATTCGGCTGATAGATCAATCGGCCCGCAAGCCCGTCGGCCGATTTAACCCAGTAACAAATTGGGTCACAAATCTCATCCGAGTCCAAAGGCCCATTGAGCGTGGATTTGGGCCCGTGCCTTTATGGCGAACTGGTTCTAGGGCGAACAAGAGACGGAGTGGAGCACGCTATAAAGGGAGGACACATGGGATAGAGAAGGGGGATCCGAAAATAAACACAAGACCTCTGACGGCAAGATTGATAGTGAAACAACCAATCGATCTTCCTTGTAACCTCATCAGTGCTTTCTACAGAGCTCCGACCTCTTTTCTTTTCATAGATCTCCTTGTAATCACGTTTGTTCTTATCACTGATCAATAAAACCTCTTCAAAAGCTCCCACAAATCGAGTTTAGTTCTTGTCAATCGACCTAACCAAACTCAGATTCAACAAGAGATGAGGCGGAGGAGAGATGAGGCGGAGGAGAGATGAGGCGGTCGGGATTGTGATTGGAGCCGGCATTGCGAGTTGACTGGAGACCACATCTTGGATCTGGGAGCGCGGAGCCGGATATTGTGGCCTGAGATTGTGAGAAGGAGACGTTCACGGTGGCTAAGGTTTCAGTCGATGGTGGAGGAGCTTGAGACAAAGAAGACGAAGTCAGAGCTCCGATTCATCAAGGTTGATAGCGGCTTCACAGTAGCGACGAAGGCACATCCCTAGGACAAAGCCGTGAGCTATAGCGATTGTATAAGCAGATCGGTCGATCACTTTACAAAATCTGCAATTGGACCGGTTTAGTATGATTTGATCCAGTTTAGTTTGGTTGAACCCAAAAGAGTTTTAACTCTATATATAGCTTTAGACACCAAAACCCCTAATTTATTTCAGTT